>AYEL01063669.1:0-59913 GCA_000484575.1 Olivierus martensii
TATTAGTGTAAGTTCTAACATCGTTTTTTTGTTGTTCGTTTTACTGCTAACACTTAATCGGCACTTTCAGTGTAAGTTCCGATATTTAGTTTTGTTTCGTCAGTTAGACGTTACATTGTGTTAAATTGTTTTGTAATTATTTAGTATTAAGTTAGAACTTAGAAAAAGACCTGAGCTCAGGCAGAACTCTGGAATTTGCAGAGTCGCTAACCGTTAGGCTTAGCTAGTATTGACAGTCGTTCTAAACCGCGACTTTGCAAAATAAATAATAGAGTGCATAATAAAATAAATATACGACAGGTCAAAGTCAACTTCCTACTACTACTACTACAGAAAATAGCCAAGTTCCGAATGTCATAAGCAGAGCTGGGGTGTTGGCAGGAAAATGTGCTGACACCAACATTTTTTTTTTTTTTCCGACACCTATACTGACTCCTCTGATAGTAAACATGCACAAATAATTTTTAGAACACATTTTTATTCAATATTTATTACTGAAAAAATTATTTATTCACCAAAAAAGAAATAATTATTTTAATACATTTTTTAAATTTAAAACTAATAAATTACAAGCAATGAGAAAGTTATTACTGACACTGACACCCCAGCCCTGGTCATAAGGGCAATTGAAAGATCAAATTATCATATGTCGAATGATTATAAGTAGGAGAACATGTATAGTTACAATTTTTAAAATATTTCCAAATCAAAAATTTTTTCATGATGTTATATTAATGTGACATTAAATTTATTGATTATTTTGAAGTTATTTACTACAGTGATAAGTCAATATAGCTAAATTAGTTTTAAAAACTAAATATAACATTATTAAGCATTGCTATATTATGTTTCCCAAACTCTAATTTGGATATAAAAAGACATTTCAGTTAAATAAAAATCATTATTTAAAGTAAATATAAAGTACCTAGGAATCTCATATTCAGCTGCCTTAATTTTCCTAAATAATTCTTGAGGTACAGAATCATAAAATGGAAATTGACCATATAACATAGTAAATAATACAACACCAACTGCCCACATATCACTTGGTTTCCCCAGATATGGCTTACCTGAAAATATTTCAAATCTAAATTCATAAAAATTTTTAAATATTATCATCTTTTATATAAATAATAAGCTATAATTTACCACTTAATACATCAGGGCTTATATAAGCAGGACTACCTCGCTGATCTTTTAATAAATCATTTTCATTGAGAAGATGCTTTCCTAAGCAAAAATTTGTGATCACAATACGACGAGTCTTTTTGTTTAATACCATATTACCCAATTTTAAATCTCGATGTACTATGTTTCTCTTAATAGTTAAAATAATACAAGAATTATTATTTTTAATTTAAAATTAAAAAATTATCATCTTTGTTAAGAGAACTTATTTTTAAAACATTCTGAATTTTACAATATCTACAATTTTTTATCTATTCTAAATCAATTAGAGAGAGAATGATTAAATTTTGATGTATCATTAATTATACATTTAAATTGTATTGTTTCATTAAGATTATATGATAAAATATATAACCAGAAAATTGGAAATCTAGAAATCCAAAATAGCCAATATTCTAAGATTAAAGATTATAGATAAAGTGACCAGACATCTCAGATTAGCCAGGATAGTCCTGGTTTTTGAGTCTCTGTCCCGGCTTGAAAAAATGTCTCTGATTGTCCCATTTTTTACTTATAAGTAAATAGTTTAATCTTTTTTTTTTTAAATTTAATATAACTAGATTTAATTTTAAAAAATTAGCTTCTGAAGAATTCTCCTTCCCAACTTTTGCTCTACATAGAATATGGTCATCCCATCTCTAATATAACAAATGTGGATGAATCTATCTGAAGAAAAAGTAATAGAGAAACATAAACAATATATTTTACTATCTCTTCTTTCTTTCTTTTTGCAAATTTTTTAATAATTTACTATTTTCATTGTTTCAAAAATTTTCATTTTTTCTAAAAAAATTTTTTTGTTTGGATTTTGTCCATCATCACATCATATACCCCTAAGCCCCCAATATATAGAGCATCCTGAGTTGAAGTTCAAAAAATCTGGTCACTTTAACTAGACTATATAGCAGGGGTGGGCAAAAGGGGGCCCGCAGGCCAGATCCGGCCCGCGAAGGCATCTTATACGGCCCGCGGCATAAACTAGAATATATTACAGTTTTATGGCCCACATTTGTAAAATTCTACTCGAAAAGAAAAAATAAAATAATGGTATTCTGTAGTGTAAAATAATAAATACTTTTGTAGTGTACTACCGAGTTACTCCAAATTTTGATGATATAATTAACCATGAACATATATATTTCATCATTCATATTAAGTTGTAAATTTATTTTTTGGGTCATTCCACGTAAATGTAAACCTCAAGGTTAATTTTTCAACTTACACTGATGTACATTTGTTGTATATCATTTTAAAGCTAAAAAATTGAATTTTAGTAATTACCCAATAAAACATGAAAAGGTATTGCACACAGGAAACAAAATAACGTTGTAATAACCAAAGTCTGATATGGTAATTACTCCTTACAATTAAACTTAGTTATTACTGCAGATTAGTATTTTCTGGGTTAAGAAGTAGAGCTTTTTTTAAAAAAAAATACAACAACACTATTTACAGTGTCTTATACTTTGAAATCGAAGCAAGTTGTGGAATTGTAAGTATTCTTAGGTATCTGAATAAAACATGTTCTACACGCATTACGTTAGTCACAAAATAATCTATTTTTCTTCCCTGAAATTATAAATATTACACTGAAATATCGAAAGTTTGCGATTTGTTACATCAAGTCATTGCAGTTTTTTATGTATAAATAAATTTTGTTTTTAAAACGTAAAAGTATAAAAAAATTATGTGACAATGATAGGCCTATATCTTAATTAGGCCTATATAGGCCTAATTAAGATATATTAAAAGATTCGTCATATTAATAATCGTCATATTAAAAGATATAAAATTTTAAATGTTAGGCCTATATATTTATATATTATAACAAACATTTTTAATGGAATGGAAAAAATAGAAGAAAAATCTTACCGAAAAGATTTACATAAATCTATATAATCAGCCGTGACGTTATTAATAAAATATATATATGTGTGTATAAAATTAATGATTAAATGTAATCTTGAGCTTCATTAAAAAATAAAATATCAATTTAATTCCCATACATCTGCCACTTACAAAGACTATAATGTCATGGAAGAGTCTTTCTAAAATTGGCCATCAAAAACCTTGAGTTTTTTTTTTCTAAGAAATCTCGCAGTTAAGCGGAAAATTTTGACTCAATAGAAAAAAAGAATATTTTTTATGCGGTTGTTAGATTGCAAATCATCTATTTCTTCATCACACACCTGACGTTTGGCGAAAATGGCCAAGGTGATTGTCCAACTGTCCAACTGTTCACAATTAATGACATGTAATAAAGTGTTCTGCATCGTGTCAACATGACAACGTTCTATCTCTCTTTACAGATAAGTTCTTCTTCATCTTTTTCTCTTACTTTCTTTCTTATTTCTTTTCTTCTTTTTTTTTAAACTTGGTTACTTAGCTAAATGTAAAGGACAGTGACTGTTTAGTTGAAAAACAACAGATTTTTTTAATTTTAAGATAAACAATTACTTTTAAAGCGAACTTTAATTGACACTTTTGACACTTGCAATTCAAATATCAAATACAAATCCAAATATGTTTATATATAATTTTTTTTTTGTGTTTCAGTCGCACACTATTGTGCTTACGTCAAACCGCATAGATCGATCTAATTATAATATTTAAAGTTATCTCGCTTGTCATAAAAAAATGATTTTCATATTGATATTTAATTGCATTCTTTCCATGCTAAATAAATATCTGCATTTTTTAAAATTACATTGATGTTAATTTTTATAAAGCAGATTACGGGCTATGTTCAAAATCATTAGATCTAGTTTCATGTAAAATACAAGATAGGCCTAATTAAGATATATTAAAAGATTCGTCATATTAATAATCGTCATATTAAAAGATTATATAATCTTTTAATATGACGATTGAACTAAGCTTTTCCTCAATTCTTTTTACGTTAAAAATGTTATTATTTGGCTAGTAAATCCGAATCATGCAAGAGAACATATCTTATGCTTATACGCTTACAATGATTATCAGTTTGGTATTTTTAATTATTAACATATAGATTTATAGTTTGGATAAAATTATTACACGTTTACTAGGCTTACATATTAACAAGATAATATTTTTCAATAAATGAAAAACCACAGTCAGATTATTTTATCCACTATGCACAATAGTTACATGCCTAGAAGCTTCTAAGGCCCTAAAATTGGTTAAAAATTTTTAAACAATTTTAGAATTTATTAAAAAAAAATTTGTGCCTACAAACGTAAAGGGTATTAAACCGGTCCTGTGAAAAATCATATAAAATTGTTGTTCAAAAGCTTCAGTAGATAGTTATAAGTTTTAATTTGTTAATTTATAAAGCATGTCTACTGTTTAAAGCATTAATCTTAAAAATATTTGTTGCAAAATTATTAAGAGAGAAGCATTTAATGTAACTCTCAAACAGTCACTACTAGTGTTATAGACTATATAGTCTCTAATTTAATTTAGAATTAGGCTATGCCTCTATAATTTATATTAACTTTAACCTAAAGAGAAACTCATCTCAGTCAAATATTTTTTTTTTTTAATTTGAACTTCAGTGACTACATTCAATAAATAAATTTACTTTAAATAAATATCATCTGTAACATTGAAGTAATACATAATTTTTTAGAATTTGAGTTCATATCTAGTCATCCTATAATAATTTATTGAAATTATAATTTTTCTTTTTTTAAGATGAATCATTTTTCATCAAGAGATTGATGAGTTTCTGACAAACGGCTACAACAGCTATAAAGAATATATCTTGTTCAATGAATATCAGCATAAGCTAAGCTCGATTTCTTGACTTTAAATTATCTTCTAACATTTGCAATTAGACATCGACGATACAAAATTTGAACGTGAATCTTAATCAATGACATAATAATTATCAATTTATAGTGATTATTTAAAAATTAGCAATTTATAATAATTTAAAGAAACATAAAAAATAGCGTTTACATTTTTTTTGCAGATAAAACTTAGCTTGCTTGTTTTAATATCTACATATCTTGACATTTTACTTATTCTAGATAAATATAGATTTTATAAATTATAAATATTATCAATTTTATCGATTAATATTATAAGCAGCTAATATACTACTGTTTAATTTTAACATTTCTTTCTAAAGAAAAATTCTCTGAAGTATTCATATCTATAGAATGTGTTCAAAATTACAAAATTTTCATTTTCAAATTTTGATAAATTTAATAGAAAATTGCATAGGTTAAACAGATAACTTTCAAAATTATCTAAGTAAGAAAAATAAAAAAATTAAACAACATATTCAGTAGTACAAACAATTTATTTACATAAATTGAAACGTTTTCAACTTAACCACTAGGTCTTCACCAGTAAAAATCTAGTAGTAAAGTTTCAATTTATATGAATAAATTGTTCATCCTATTGAATAGGCTATTGAATTTTTTGTTTATCGGTATAGTAGAATGAATGTCAAAACTATTCAATTAAGATTTTAAGATTTTTCATTACAGATTATTAATGTTTTCAAATAAACAATGTTCTTCAATTTATGTGTAAGAAGTAAAAACAACTTTTTTTATCGAAAATATTATAGATAAATAATTTTATAAATTATAATATATAGCCTACTTAAAATTTTACAAAATATTCTAAAAGAGATTATATTATAGTAGCATATAGACCGCTCTTCAGTAAGTATATCAGTAAGCAATCTTATTTATCTATGAATATTTTAATGCTTTTACAAAACTTATAGTATTGAAATGCTGGAAATAAAATTTTATAGGTCAAAACATAATTTTTAATTGATTCTATCAAACACATAAACTTGTTAAAATTCTTTCAAAATAAATTACAGTATGTTGTAATTGTTTAAAAAAAACCTTAATGTTTTTATTAATGAATATAACAAAGTGCAATTTCACAATTTTTGATGCGCTGTGATATACGTTAAAATTCTAAAAGAAAAATAATAGATTATAAAAATGTAAAGATTCATATAACCAGAGCATTTATTTAGTCTGTATGAATAATGTAGAGAAATATGCAATCTACATACAAATTTTAATAATTTTCCTCACGAATTACACGCAGATTATAAATTCTTTTTGTGCGTTAACTATGAATCTCATACATTGGCCTACATGGATTCACTAAAGTTCCAAAGATTTTTTTTAAAGATTCGGCCTTAAATTCTTATAGTACCGAAATCTTGATACAGTTTAGATCTGTTTATATATAAAAATGACGTACAGTGTTATTTTGTTATTATTTCTAACTCTTTTTTTTTTTCTAATTTCTACATATAGTTTCATATTTCACCTAACAGCATTTATAGATTGGATGAAATATTTTTTATTATATATTTTGATATGAATAAACATCTTTATTGATAATTTAAAAATTTATCCATCCGTAATATTTTAAATCCGTGATTAAAAAAATTTGATTTTTTTGCTTATTCATTTTGAGAACATTAGTAATCTGTAATGAAAAAAACCTTAAAATCTTAATTAGATGGTTATTATAAATTTTTATTTATTAATTAAGTATTAAAATATGAAATTACAGTTACACACACACACACACACACACATACATATATACATATATAGGCTACATATCTACACATGTATACATATATAGACTACATACAACACGCACGCAAATATATATAAATATAGTTGAAATTTTATTAATGATTGCTTCTTAAAAATAATACATTAGATTACTCATTAAACAATTTTGAGGATCAATCTGATAAAGAAACAAAAGGGATTAAATTACATTTTAAGAAGTTCAAACTGTTATCCAATTTCTTTTTCTGTTAGGTCAGTTAAATGAAATTTCTTTTCAATTAGCTTAATCGTTTCAAATAAGTAAGAGTTTCTTTTTAGGATTATTTAAATAATAAAACAGTTTTAATTCAATAATTATTGCAACAAAAATATTAAGAATCTCGCAGAATCATCATAATCTTTCGCCAAATACGAACTTCATAGTAAAATTTCTAACGAAGATTATATACGGTTCGTTAATAGTACAAATTTGTTTTAATTTTTATAAATTTAGAATAAAGATTATTATTATTTTTTTCTTTTCCTTTATATTTTAAATTAACATAGTTTAATGGCATTACTAAAAATAACGAAAAGTTATTTATGAGTTTTTGTTAAAATTAAATATTTGTAAAATTTGGTGTGAAAGAATAAATGTTTGCATTGCTAACTATGAGAAGGGATTGGCACACAGAGGAGAGGGTGGGTAATCCACGTTCCACCCACACATTCAAATACACATTGTCCACCTAAGGGAGGTAGGTTGTCCTTTGGTTTGAGTGGAGGGATTGTCACGTTCGTTGCAACCCACAACATCCTAAATGGATCTTGACCTCATCTATACAGGAAATCATGATTACGATGCTAGAATTTAAAAAGCGAATGACACTTATAAGGTCTAAAATTTATCAGCTCAATAAATTAAATAAAAAATAAAAAATACATATACATACACACACTTTTATTAAGGTGTTATTCTTGTATTTTATTTTTATTGTTTTTTTCTTCTCTCTTTTTTTATTTACGACTTGTCTTATTGAATTCAAATGTATTTTCTGGATGTGTTCGTATGGTCGATTTGCTATTATGAATATTGTAAAAGTGATTTACAACAGTTTTCGGTTAAGTCAAATATATATCCAATCTACGAATTACGTTTCATATTAAAAAAAGAAGAAAAAAAAACAGAAAAAAATTGTACAGAACATCGTTAGTCATGCAATAAAAGGATTAAAAAATAGAAAAACTGTCTGAACTCTGTTGATTCATTACGTTAACTTGTAGATACAAAATTTACAAAAAAATTTAATAGCGTTAAAAATGTATAAGCATAAACTTAATATGCAAACATATAAAAAAAAAAATATGATGCGAAAATGCTGAAATATTGTCTACCGAACTTCTGTAAGTAACATAATTATAAATATTTAAAATATATAAATTTATACGTTTGACGAATAAACAATTATACGTCCCACCTAATTAAATATAATTTTTTTATCTTTTTATTTTTTTAATTAGACACACATTTCTCTCATCTCTATAAATCATATTCAGAGATTAATATTAATGTAAAACTAATTCCGTAAGATGATTTAAATGATTGAAAACACGAGAAAAATCTCTGAATATTTAAGTATTTAAAACTATTAGGCCTTTGACTAATCTATACATTAATATCTAAATTCGAACTGATAAGTTTTTTCTCCTAATATTCGAAAAAATTTTTTTCTAACCTAATTTTTATTAATGTTGTATGATGTTGCAGAATATCAATTAAAAACAGAATCATTTATCAATTACATCATTCGATATTTATAAATCTGTACTTTTTGGCATACATTTTAATTCGTATCTATGTTTAATATGGATAAAAGAGAATAATATATTGAATATAATTTTAGTTTAGATCTTATCTGTTTGTTCTAGCATCAAAAATTAATATTCCCAAGTTTTATCTTTCATCTATTTTTATATATATTTTTAATTATAATATTCTTATATTTTCTATTAAAAAGTTTAAATAAAATAATGATTTTTATTTATACTTAAATATGCATTTCAATATTGATAAATTAGAATTTTAATATTTTTATTTTAATAAACATTATAAGTAACCAAATTTTCTTCTTAAAAATATTTTCAATTATTTATTTTTATCATCACATAAATCATATTTTATATTTTAGTTTTAAGGCAGACTAATACATGGATTCTTGAGTAATTTTTTTTTTTAAATAAAATTAGGCATTCAATAATTTCAAGAAATATTTTGATGTTATAAACAGTTTATGTTCAATTGAAAATATCTAGAAAAAATTATCGTTTAGGATAAAAATAGATTTGTTCATAATTTAGGCCATACATGCAACCAATTTGTACTCAAAATTTCAACTGTATCCTCCATGCAATGTGTTCAGAATTTTTTATTATTTTATAACTAAATATGCAACTTTTTCTACATAATTTAGACAGAAGTATGTGTAACTTCTCTATATTTTATTTTTTTATTGATACTAAGAGAAACCATTTGTTTTTAATAATTTTTTTTATCAACATCATTCAACTTCAATACTTAGAGTTTGAACCACAGACTGTTTTAGCATGCAATACAAATAAATTCCCCGACTTTTGTGAACCTTAAACTCGAAATTTTGATTGCGAAACAAGATTTTAATCGAATTCTTTTGCTAATTTATATATTATCGTTACATCGAACACATCGAATTAATAGTATGCTATATAAATTTTTATCGAAACTAGATCCAGCAGGAAATTTTAATAGGTTAAATAAGTCAATTTGAAGTACAATAGTCTCTTTATTATAAAATGACTACTTTAACGGCAATTTACTAACGGAAGAGAAACTATACGAAAATCTATAAAATCATTAAAACATTTTAAGCTCCACTAAACAACCTGAATTGATTTTTATTGTTTTCATTAATTAGATACTCATTCCTCTATTGTCGTTATCATCATAGTTCGAAGAGAGTAATCCATTGCCTATTCTACTTTCAGAAGTAAAGTTGTGATTAAAATATTGAAAATTAGATCGAACTGATGAACTTGGAAAGCATATTAGACCTTATATTTTCGGTTATAAAATAATTTGCTATAGTTTTAAAATAAAATTCATGATTATCAACCACCAAAAGAATGCCTAAAATAATTTTATTATAAATATTTAAACGAATTTCTGAAGTTGATTTGTTATAATGTATCAACTGAAAGTTTCAGATAGACTTATTTAGTGTAGAATGGAACAAGCTTGCAGCTTTTTAAACTTTCTAAATTAAAAAATAATAACGATAAAATTTAGGCATATTTACGTACCATGTATGATAATAATGATAATGCAGCCATATTATTTTCTAGAGAAAATTGTTTAGTAAGGCTGTTAGAACAGAACCATGCAATAGGCTGTATTTACTGCAACAAGAAAAAAAAGCAGAAAGTAACGAAGCGTTAAAACAACCAAGGCTTTCAATTTATTTACACGAAAAACAAAATGCTATAAAAAAATAAACTATCAGATTAATTGGATTTATATCTCCAAATAACTCTGTACAATGTAACGTAAGATTAGTTAAACGTTAGAAATTGTTTATAACAATGAAAATCGAAGGAGCGATTTTAAAAACATTTTACTGGTATATAATTTTGTATTCACACTACAACTTGTGGAGACAGACAGAGGCCCATAAGTGGAGAGAAGCAGACAGGAAGGAGTTAGATAGCAAAGGGGTCTCGCGTATAAGAGAGGCCGTCGATGGGTAAGATGGATGTGAGCATTTTTCCCAACTTGTACCCTCTCCTTGTATGTTTTCTTTATGCACTTGAAAACTCTGTTCGATTTTAGGACGTTTTTGATCTTGTAAAAAAATTCTCGAAGAAAAATAAAAAAAGTTAACTTTCTTTTTTTTTTTTAATTTTAGAATACAAAGATGTGAAATAAGATCGGATTACTTTAGAAGTGTTTAATCTTGAACTTGGTTCTGAAATGGAAGCGTTACTTAAACATCCGTTTTCTAAACGTTATCTCAACAGATGTTTATTTACTTATCTTACATTAAAGAAATAATGGAGAGAGTATACACTACACAAACTATAAACATACGCTTAATTCACTAAATATAGATCCTTATATAGGGACGAAGGCCGATATCTAAACATCGATATAGAGTTTAAAGTAGAGAGTGGAGTTCCCCCCCGTCGTTTTCAAAATATACACAAAACCCTCTAAAAAAATCCCACCAATGTCGTCTTCAATTTCACGTCTTTTTATGAGCGACTAACACCTACACAGTTCAGAAGGACATCCCTACTTAATAGTAGTTTAAAAATCCATTAGGAATTTTCTCTCCTCTTTTTTCTTTTTTATTTATTTCAATCTAGATATGGGAATTCCAATTAATAAAAATTTCCGAAGATCGTCGTCTAGTCCCTTACTAGCTGGTTGAGAAAAGTAAATGCAAAGTAATAGGATAGCCTTAAAAACATCCCATAATATTTATTTACGTTCCGCAGATATTTGTTTTGAATTGGTATTCGCCAGTTCCAAATTGACTCCCAATTTATGACGAAAAACCTGTTCGGTATATACATACACACACATGTATATATATATTCCTATACAAAAAGAAAATATCTAAATAGGAATGAAAAATAAAACATTTTATTGAGTCATTTGTTTATTTGACATTTGATTTGCTGGTGTCATTGTCCCAACAGGCCTTTGAATGTCGTGGCTTGTCAAACTCATTGATTCTTCACCATCATTAAAGGCGTCGAATCCATTTCGGATTTTCATCTTTTCTTATAATAACATTCTCATGTTGACCATTCTTTTTATTAATCCTTTCTTCTGTAACGAACATTCTCTAACTTCTTTAAGTCCTTGTTTATATATATTGACTGTTTAAAAAATAATAAAAAAACTTATTTATGTATTTATATATATATATATATATATACAGAAGTGTTATTATTGAATCTTTCTATAAATCAAAAATGATATTATGTATCTCCCAAGTGTCAACAAAAATTGTTTATTAAAAGCGACTCACTTTATCATTAGTTACTCATGGGTTGGGAATTAAGAAGTTTCTTTATTTTTATTATTATTTATTTATTTTTTGTTAAAAACTGAGTTACAGCTTTTATAATATATATATATATATATACACATATATTAAAATCCAAAGATCGAATTTCCTTCAGACTGACTAGGGAAAAAAGGGGTAGAAGCAGACAGAAAGGGGACCTTAAAAAAAACCGCAGACACCAACTCAAAAGCCGTTGGGGTAGAGGTAAAATAGTGAAATTTGTAGCATGCTTTTCGTCCCCTTTCTCCACGTTTGGGAGCGTCACAATGGTCGTGGACCAGAACAAAGCGTAAGAGTGTGGGATTGCTTCGACCCTGTCTAGACTAGGAGATTCCTAGGGAAATAGGGAACTGACAATTACGCCATCTGCATGTCAAGGAAGGGGGTAAAAAAATTATGACGTCACGGCTTCCTCCATAATAATCTCCCTCTGACTCCATTTCTCGACGTCACTGATGAATCGTGATGTCATAGACCACAGAGGTGGGAGTATGTTCTTTAGTCTCTAGCAGCATCGTTGAAAATGTACTTTGCAGCGACTTAAATAAACAAACTCAAGATATAACTCGGTTTGGTTACTCATTTCCTCTATCGAGAAACTCAGAAATTAAACTTAATAATTTACTGCGATATAAACTCATCTTTTTTTATATATACAGGTATCATATATATATACACACACATTTATTTATACAATTCTTCACAATAAAAATTCTATTCTGAATTTTAATAACGGCTGGCGATAAAAATAGTTCTGTTTTTCTTTTATCAAACAAAATATTTGATTAATGATAATATTCATATCATAAAGAATAAATGAGATTAAAGTCAATATTTACAATAATCATATTTGATTATAAAATGTTTTTTCGCAAACAGAAATAGTCGAAGAAGGAAGCGATACTAAGAGTATTTTAATCCATCAGAAGAAATTCCCAAAATACCGGATAATTGATATCCACTCCACACTTGAATAGGACCATCGATAGTTCGTCAATGTATATAGCCCAGACCCTGGGGATGTTACCTCCACCCAAATCTCACCCCTGAACTCATAGGGGTCTGTCTGGGCTGGGTGGGTCGAGAAATTTCGGGGGGAAGAAAGTAGGAGAGGGAGACTTATGATATCGGACAATCAGAGCCCAAGTCTGTTTAATAACTACACACGGTCGTGAAAATTGGGAATGGACACATAAATCAAGATTGCGCAAGGCGAACATACACTGGTGGTAGTGCAGGGAGGAAGGAAACCACCACTTAATGCGAACACACCGTTTATCATCTAGCCTAGTGGTTAGAAAATGTGATTCTACCCTATTTGGTCAGTGGTCGGTAGGGGGATAGAAAATTCCGGTATGTATGAAGTCAGGCAGTATGCATATCGAGAAAGATTGCTCCCATTTTAAACTGTAAAAAGTCATTTTAATACTTCCCTCAAATGGATTCCGGTGTCCGATTCCCTAAATGAAGCCACTTATGAATAAAAATCTTACCCACATCAACACGCGAAACAAAGTGTTGGAGATCTTCCTAAACGCTGTATGTGTGTGTGTGTATGTGTATATACAAACTTTATTTTTTTATTATTATTTTTTCTACACGTGTCGAATTAATCCTTTATCATTATTTACAGAAAATATGCAACCGACTTTGGCACAATATTTATGTCTCCGGGGGTGCTGCAACTTCCGACAAAATTTTTTTTTTTAATTTTCTATTTGAACAATAATGATAATAATAATAACAACAATGCTTACTCCTAACTTTGTTTGTTGTCGAAGATAATAATAAAATGCTGAAAATATTAATGCAGCATGTGTATGTATATATATATCAATATATATTTTTTTTTTTTTTTTTTTTTTTTTTTTTTTTTTTTTTATATTTTTTTTTTTTTCTTTTATTTCTTTCAATAAATTTAAATTTCGACAAACTCATTTCGTATCTAATAAGTATAGATATTTTCTTTCATTAAAAGCTTGCTGTCGTTCAATATATCGGAGCTACCAGTCGAAATTCTGTGACTCAAACTTAATAAAATTATCATTTATGTAGGGTATAGATGACGTCATCGCTAAGTAATAATATTTTAATTATCTCTCCGAATTTAAAAAAGGAAAAAAATTATTATTATTATTATATAGGAGAAGAGAGAGTTTTTCGAACTTGGTAGAAGAAGCCAATATTCGAATAAGGGAATTTGTAGTTGAACAGATAACGAAAATATTGATTGAAATAGAATTCTAATGTAAACGCTATTATGCAGTTTCGACTTCTGTATAACTATTCAAATCATTCTTTCATTGGAGTGTAAAATCGGAAGCAGTTAAAATGAATTACTTTGTGCTTAGTTGCCTTCCTTACTTTATTCCCTCCCATTTTTTTAGAAACACCGAGGTAAATAACATAAACAACTCTGCTGTTTTTTTATAATTAAATATATACAAGGTAAAAAAAAATAGAATCAAAATAAACCAATTAGGTTTCTTATTAGAAAATAAACTCTCTCCTGTATATAACAATGCATTAAATATCTAACAGATTTACGTAAAAAAATGTGCATAAAAGTTAACAATTATTCTTTAATTGTGAATCATTTTAAAATTTTTATCTTAAAAACGTAAAAGAAGTTTAGGTGGGTCTATGACGTTTGCTTGTACTTTGAAGTTATTTTAACTTACACACAGCTTGAACTTGTTTGGTAAAGTTCAACATTCGACCCCTAAAAGGAAAAAATATTCTATAAATAACTTTATAATTTATTAAGTCTATCTTTGATATATATATGAAACTAATTCGGAAAAAAATTACATTGTCTTAAGAAATTTTTAGTAGGCTGTTGGCTTTATTATAACTAACATATAAACAATTTTTTTTCTTGACTTTTTTATATAAGCGTGTTCTTTCAATCAAACGTTCTGGATTTCGTCAAAACTTCTTTAACAGAGATATATCATACATATGAGGCCATGTGCTAGCAAGAAAATGAGGTCACGGGGAGGCCAAGATTTAAGTTCGTGATTCTGAAGTAGAGTTCCAATGACCTACAGGACCTCTTTCTAAAACTTATTCGCTAGTAGGATTCCTAAGATGACAGGTTATAAACTCAAACGGTTTCGCCCTTAATAAAAAAAAACAAAAAAGATCCGCAACGACTGCAAAATTTATTCGATTTTGAATATTCTATAAAGGCGAAACATTACATAAAACTTGTGAAAATAACTCTTGTGTAGTGATTTTTTCTAGGAATGCAACGGATGCGTTACACTTGGGCCCTATTACAGGGAACGACAAACCTTCGAGTTATTCTCTGAAATATATATTTGGTTTCCCTTTTTCGAGACCTCGAATCTGTATGATAATGTAGTCAGTTCATAACCACATTACAGTAGTGAGAAAATATTAATCGCACATCTGTTATGCAGCTTAAACATATTTTATATCCTCTATCGCTTGACAAATTACTTAAATCTAATTCCTTTAAACAATTACAGTTATAAATCTCATTCGCTATATTTAAAAAAATTTTTTTTTCATAATTAGCTATCAAGTTTCTGCCTTCTGCTTCATTGTGATGTCTTCCAGATTGATTTTGATATCAATAATCACTTAAAAACAAGAAAACAAATTATTACTATAAATTAACTATCACAAAAGTTATAATAATCACAACAGTTAACAGTTTATTTTTTCGAAAGATTTTGATTTTTCTAGTTTGTGTTTCATGTCGTCGATGTCGAAAAAATAAACAGAAGGACGTTCTTTAAAAAGTCAATTTTAATAAATAACCTTGACCCATTGCCATTACGTTCTTAATGGTTGTCCCTTATTAGTATGATTACACTGGCCACCTGCATTAATAACCGAAACTAGTATGACGTCAATGGAGCAAAGATCGTGTGACTACTTAACTAATGTAATTTGAGGTCGAAGATCATAGGTCAGTAGACTATATACGCAACAATTGAGATTGTTTCGTCAATTAAAAAAAAAAAATAGGTATAACGAGATTTGTCATATAAAAAACAAAAGAAAAATTATTATTATAGTAGTTATATAGCCTTATATCGATGTAAGTCGTATCATACGCTTTCAATACAGTAATAATAATAAAAAAAGGTCTAAAAACTTGATCGTGCTGCACACCCATGCGGATGTCAGATGTCGTTTGCAACTTGATAAGGCCAAGCCTCGTATTGCACGTCCGGTTTAGGCTACAATTTACAAGTCCTGAGTGGACACTCCTTCCCTATTCCTGATATCATAGGTTAGATTCAGTGACTTGATTTTTTATTGACCTATTAAAGGAGTTGCCCACAAAACAAGGAAATATATGGATATATATGTACACGTGCGTACAATTGTTACATATCTAAGTGAATTAGATTAATACTTTTTTGAGTTAACAGTTGATCTTACTCGATTAATCAATTATGGTGCCGAATAATCGCGTTTATCTGCATAATTCTGTGTACTGTGCGGTTTATCTAACACGTCGGTAGAATGTTTGCAATTTTATTATATATTAAGATTTTAAAGCAACTTTTTTATAATCTTAAAAAAGTTGAAATTGTTTTAATCACGCTGTAGTGCCATCTAGGAGAAGAAACGTTTAGCAGATTAAGAGATAAGTTGTCTTTAGCCCCAATCCAAGTTTGAAATGTAAAAACAATATAGCTCATCACCTATAATTAACATTAAACTGTATCTTTATATTGTGACAAATACACTAATTATCAAAAGAATTTTATATCCGAATGCTAGAATTGTTACTACAGTAGTTTAATTTTCCATAGCAAGGATGTTTATTGAATAATGGTTCGTAATATGTCAAATAAGTCAACATCAATTTATTAAAGAATTTTACATTCCGATTTTGTGTTCCGATAATTAACTAAAACCGAACAGTAATCTAGATTAAAAGCATTTTTCATACATAAAAAAAAGAAAAAAAAAATTAACGAGCAACATGTGCAGATGTTGAAAATAAAAATAGTTATTCCAACATAAAAATTCTATTTTTATATTTCGCGATGATTTTTAATAAAAGTTTTATTATACGGCATTATTATTATTATAATTTTTACTATGTTATAAAATGAATAATAAATGATTTATATGCGTGGTTCTATTTATAAAATATTTAAGTTATGATTTATAAGCAAATTTTTACGATTATTGTTGAAAGATTTCGATATTCTAGTTTTGCTCGATAAAGTTTATAAAAATGTCATGCTCGATGATTTTTCTGATTATATATATAATATATATATATATATATACATTGTATATACGTGTAGAAAAAAAATTCGAACTAAATCATAAGCGTTACGGCTATTGTGGAGTTTATATGATATAGCCAACGTTTCGTGAGTCAGTCATGATCCATGTAGTTTTATTATCATGGGCTCCTTTATGTTTTATAGCTTAACTAATCAATGAAATTATTAATATAATAGTTAATGATATATGCTCGAATTTCTGTCGTATATTTAACTTTACGTAACGCTATACACGAAAGCGAGAACGCTTTTTTTTTAATACAGTCTATATATATATATTAATAGCTCGTGTTCTGAAGACCATGTTTCGCTTTAATGCATAACACTTTTTTATCAAAAAAAAAAATTCTCATTTATTTTAAGACGCAACTTACTTGATGGATGTATCTTCCACAACCTAGAAGAATACATCTTATCAACAGTTTTGGGAGGTAGTTAGCCGCCGCTGCTACTACTACTACTACAACTACTACTGTTAAATTATTTAAAATAAACCATCTCACTAAAAAGAACCGCCCATCGCAAGATGTATCTACGCTCATCTCTAATTATCTTCGTCACAGTTATTTTCAGGCACTCAACTCAAGAAAAATTTAGTTAAGACCCGAGTTTGTCAATAGTAGGGATTGGTTGAATGTTAATAAGGTTTTTTTTATTCTCAAGCTGGCCTCTAAGATAAATGTTTCGCCGTTAACCCCAGAGATACCAAAAGACAGGTGTTGCACTTGGAACGGCGTGGGAATGCTACCTCGTTCGTTGGAGTCCAGATGACGTCATTGAATCACACCAGGCGCCCCTGGCTAGTCGTCGATCGGAGTCGTACCGCGTGTTGCAAGTGCTCTCATTACTTAACAAGACAATCCAAGAACCGAACTAAAGTTTTTAATATCAAACTAATCTGTATTCAAGCTTCATCATACGCTTTCGGTCAGACATGAGAAGAACGGGGTAAAGCATTTCCCGTCCTTCCAAACCGACAGAGGCCTTTTGTAGGGGGAAGCACTCAGGTGGTAGTCAGACATCGACAATGTAATCTCCGTACCAGAGCTTGAGGGCCAAACAACAGACACAAGCAATCTCCTGTCTTCCTTAGATATTTTATAGCTGGCTGATAACAGAGAGACCTCTGGCACTATCTTTTCAGATACCAACTCCTTAAAACTGTAGCTTGCATAACTTTATCTGTTTTTCGTTTGTCGGTCTGATTCTCTACATCGTCCGCTTTCGCCCGATACCCTTTACGACTGTCATATTTGAAAGTGAAAATAACGTTATCTCTATTGACGGGAAAATTTTTTACAATGATCAGAGAGAGCAAGAGCAGCTGGAAATTGACAATTGTTCCAACTTTTGTAAGAACTTCCTTGGAATTTACCTACTCCAACTGTTTATGAAATGCGCTACTCGTGCTATTAAAGTCTATTTTTTGATATATAAATATCGTTAATGGTATCTGAACATCTCCAGTTTTTTTTTTCCTCCCACTCGCTCTCCTTTACACATCTCATCTCACTTTTCTACACAAACGTAGACTCGAAACAAGCCCTACATTTGAGTTGTAATTACAGTAATTAAACTCATAAAAAGTATATATGATATCAATTTGTAAGTTTCCCTAAGATGGTTTTTCTTTTGTAGTTGAGATTTTAATTCTTCTCCGGAAAGAATTTTTGTTTTCAGAAATTTTTTGATTCATTTCGAGCATGTCGTTTTGACTGCAGGTATATTGGTATATATATTTATACTTCACTCTATTTATCTTCCGGGTTTTGGTAAACCGTAGGACAGAAATCGTCTGGAATCAATCGACCCTCTGACTATTGTATGTGTCCCGCCTAGTCACGTGATCCCCGATTCCGTGATGTCATACCCCACTTGAAGATTATCGTAGTTGATGGGGGAAATGTTCTAGATTAGGGAGTAATGTTTGCACATAGTTCGAGTTCAGGTTTGTTTAAATCTATCCCTCTCGAGGGCAGAGTTAAGTGTCAGAGTTCACAGAAAATATGAATTCGATAAAAATCTGAATGACAGCTTGTTAAAACGAAAAAAAAATAATAATAATAAATTTGCAATTTATTCCGGTACTTTTTTTATTATCTATTGTTTTTTAAAAGTTAATGATGGATATAAAAAAAAAAATAAATAAATAAAATTATACGAAGTGGGATACCAAAAATCGTATACAGTAGCTAACAGTGTTCTTTAAAAAAATTTCTATACATCGAAGGCGAAACACTAACAAGAAGTAAGCACTCAGTTGTAAATCATGTCTGTAAGGGTCAATGAATAGAAAAGCTATAAAATAACGGTTCCCATGCACCCTTTCTAGTGATTTGTGCAAAAGTTTCTTAACACAATTGTCTCTCCTCGCTCGCCCCTCTTTCTTCGACGACACAACAACTGCCGACTTGCCTTATATAATATAAACCTTCTACCAAACTCTATAACCTCTTCGTCACAGAAAAATCTCGAAATCTTTTTATTACAAATCTACCGATTTTCATCACGTGATAGGAATCTGCCAATGTGAAATGGGATGTACAGTCGTATGCAAATAGCGGAGGAAGTTGCCTAGGAAACGCAGACTCGACCAAATATCGTTAAGGGATGATAGTGATGCTTGGGTGGGGAAATATTGTCTTATGTGAAGGATGGCAGATGTGAAAATCTCTGAAACACGGAACGGGTTATAGTACGGGTTGAATGCGCAGTTTAGTTCTCCGTTTGCTAACGTCTGACGCATTATTCAACATATTGAAATGCTCTTCTTAAAAAAAAAAAAAAGTTATTATTGTTATTAATAAATCTCTATATTTTCAAGCATGAAGTTTTCTACAAATAATAATAATAATAAATTTTATTTTTATTTTTTTATTATTAATTAAAAGGTTTTCTTGCATTAAGTGTTTCTCGGTTTATAATTAAATATGATATTTAATTGTGTATTCGTGTCTAGTCACGAAACTCCGCTTCTATTTTAAATTATTTATGTTCGTGAGAAATATATTTTAAAAAACATTGTATAAAATATTCTTACTAATTCTGTATGCGGTAATATATCAACCGAAATACTAAAAAATATGGCTGCCATTTTTTTCAATACGTATATATTCGTTTTTATCGTCGCTAGTCTATCAATATATGCAGTAAAGTTTTTATGATTATTATTATTATTTCTTGTTTTAAAACCTTTCATAGTTTAGACTTTATGGTAATTAATACTAGCATAAGAACTGTTTTTTTTTTTTTTTTTTTTTTTTTTTTTTTTTTTTTTTTTTTTTTTCTATTTTTTTTTTTTTTTTTTTTTTTTTTTAAGCCGAATTTATAATAAAAATAGTTCTTAAACGGAAAATTTTAGAGATTAATCATATTAAATTTTTACGCTACTCTTTCTCTAAAAACTATTGCATAAAATTCGACTTTTTCCGAGATGACCTACTTTGCAAATTTTAAAAAAATATAATTAATTTGATTTAGGAAGCATTTTTTAATGCAGTCAACATCATTATACACGTTTTAATCGCATAGAAACTTGGCCACAAAATAATACCATAAATGTTATATATATATGTGGCGACATATAGGTCCAATTTGTTATATTTTCTCATTAATATCAGGAAAAAAAAATTATAATAGCTTTACCTTTTTTTATGTTCTAGCAAATTTAAAACAAATTGCCAATTTATATATATATAGTAGAATTATTATAGAAATTCAATAACCATCTTTTATTTTCTCTGCTCATTTTTCTTTGTTGTATTTGTAAAATATGTACATAATTGATTAAACATTAAATTAAAAATTCTGTAAAGGCTTTTAACACTCCAGAAAGTTAAGCAGTAAAAACAGATACTTTGCAAAATAAGAGCAATTTAATATAAATGCCATATAACACATATATAAATTTGTATTTAAGTGAAAAAAAATCGATCTGTTTAGAAAATTTTGTTTCCGTATCGAAGCAGATAATGAGACAGGTTAATTGGCTTTGTAATAGTAAAATTTTATCATTAATTTATAACAATAACACTCCATTGTTCCAAAATTTTGCTTATTATCGTATTAAACCGAATAAAAACTTTTAGGTTTGGACACTTCCATACATAATCCGCAGTCGAGTACAATAGTAGGCTATCGTGAAATCTGTTCTATTGATACATGCTTCGAATTAGAGCAAAATTGCATTAGAAAATCGCAATTAGGAATCATAAAACAGAGCATAACTAATCAAAAATTGCTTTAATTTCGATATAAACACATAAGCAAGAATAGTATCGGTCTAAAAAATGGCCGGTCTATATTGTTCTATGCGTAAGAGAGAGATAAGTTACATTTATATAAGTATACCCAATTATAATTAAATGAATAAACGACTTTATACGAGGTTAGTAGGCCTGTAACAGTGACAAGTAACAAAGGGAGGATTAACAGCTTAGACAATATTAGATGAATTCTCCGACCGAGAATAACCCGGGACATCTTAGACAATCTAGTAACTTGTCCCTTCAAGTTCCCTACTTGCACCTCTTGGTTCCCCCTACTGTCTGCAACACCAAAAAAAGAAAAGACAAAAAATACTTTCAAGATTATTTCGATTTTAAACGACGAAAGACATATATACAGAAATATATATATATCACGCATATTTTTATTTAGCATCCAATACAGTTGACATTAGTTGTGACTTTATTATCATTTTATCTTAATGAGAGTCATCTGTCTTTCAACAAAAATCAATAAAGGATTAATGAATGCCAAGCGTCATTACCAATATCGAGATAAGAATCTACATAAAGTATTAAGCTTCTTGACTATTATAATCCAATTTTCCATAGATCTAAACGATAAAAAGCTTTTTAGAACTAAGGCCTATGTTATATGTCCAACGGCGAATTTCGATTGTCTTTTCATCTCAGTCACAGAATAAATATAAGGCCCGACTAACAAAGGAAGCAGACCGACTACCCAACCGTCTATCCTGGTCAGGAAGGGTTTAGAAAGTGCCAAAAAAAAGGACTAGACAGAATGATGCAAGCCAGTCTAGCCAATACAGGGGTGATCGGGAACAAAGGGTTAACTTCCCTTCTTCAATGACTCGTTCCCATCACATCATTTCTTGCGTAGATATCCAATCTGTAAAACCTTTCTAACTAACATCTGCCTCCAAATGTTCCAAAATTATGCAGGTGAGTTTAATAAATATAAATCGTTTGACCTGTTTCTTAGCGCAATATAGGCCTACACTATACTTTTATAATTATGTAATAGGACAATAGGCATAGATAAAAATAGAAAAAATTAATCAAAACGGGATAATTCTTAGTTTAAACTTATTATAGGTCCAAACGATATTTAAAAAAGTCAGGTTTCACATTAAATTATTTTTATATTCGAATTTTTAATGGTATAGACAGAATGCTTTAATGAATTTGTATATGTTTTAGCATTTTATATAGATATATAATTTTTATTCTATATTTTTTTTAAATAAAAATAAATAAATTTAGTATAAAAATCATGTTTGCATTGAAGCTTCCTAAAGCGGTTAAAAATAATCTAAAATAAGTCCCATCAATCATTTGACTTTCTGTGAAGTTATAAATCAATGTTTATATCTTTACAAATTATCTTTTTTTTTTTTCCTTTTTTTTCTGAATGTTAGATTGAGACATTTTTTTTTTCTCTCTCTCTCTTTTTAAATATTTAAATTTCATTCTAAAGTTAGAATAAGTTAGAAAACTTTGTGCGTTAGAACCGTCAATAATAATAATAATAATTATGTAAATTTATTAATAACCATATTCGATTAAGTTTAAGAATAACAGGTATTCTTCGAGAATGTTAAAAAGAATTATTTCTGCTTTTTGATAAATTCTACAGGCCGTTGATCTACTTAGCTGTAATATCAAAGATGTATTCCTTTATTTAAAAATTTGGTCAATGTCCAAATTTCTGGTTTCATCCAAAAAATTTGGTAAACTTCCAATGCATTCAAGTTTTGTTCTTTTTTTCTTCCTCCGTTTTGAAGAATATTTCCCATCGTTAAAAATAAAATTATAATAGAAATAAATAAATTCTTATTTAAATTAATTTTAGATATCTATACTTTATATGTTTCTTAGTTAAGATAGAAAATATGAATTTAGTAATGAGATAAAACTAGAAACTAGGATCAACGGGTTGATTTCTAGCGCAGTCTATCTTAGCCTTGAACTATCTGCAGGTAGTTAGTTATACCCGGGGCACTAGAACCGGCCTGTATGTTATGTGTAAGAGGAGGAAAATACCTGAGTTCTTTCCCCTCCATCTTATTCTAACCTGTTCATCAACAAAGAAGATCGATATAGTTTGGACGTAGTTGGTTATCTTGCTAAGAATGGGGACACTAGGAGGATCGTTTTAGGGAAATTTAATAGAAGTTCGGGTTATTGATATCAGTCTAAAATTATTCGAATATTTTCACTTTTAAAGCTTTCTCTCCCAGCATTAATAGCTTTTTATGTTATGTCTCACGTAAAAAATAACTTAATATAGTTATGGACCGATTATTAAATTGAGACAAATTGTAATTTTTCATAAAATTTAGAATTTTTGTTGTTATACAGTAAAAATCTCGTTTATTATTAGTAATTTCACCGAAAACAAAACAAAAAAAAAAAGAAAAAGAGCACATTCAGAAGTTCTTTCACGAGTTTACTAAAATTAGATTTTTGTACAGTATATCTTCAACGTAGAAAATAATTCGTATAAATTCGATAAAATGTTTTTAACAAACTTTAATGATTTTTTAAAATTTTAATTACGTTTTATCGAATTTTTACTAATGTAAATTTGTTCACAAAATTGGTTTTATTACGTTACTTCTAATCAGATTTCTGGTAATACGGTGAGAAACAAATACTCGAAACAACAAATTAAAAGATGTTACGGTGAGTACTTTCATTTATGTTCATAAATAGGGAGAAGAAAAAAAAATGCAAGTCAGCTCCAAATGATTAATGGCGGGGATATAAGATGCATGGTATCTTTCGAAGCACAACTTCTTCGTCTACAAGATCAAACTTTTCTTCAAACTTTTCAATTGAGCAAAAGAAAGAGAGGAAAAAAATATCATATAAGACAAAATAATGATGTTAAATCAATAAAACACTATTTACGCTCTATAGAAATGCCATTGTAAACGGATCAAATTATAGCGAGTATCCAATATAAATTAATTTACCATTTTCAGGTAATAGCAAGCTAACGGTTTATTTAAAGTTGTGCTATAGTTGCGATAAGCACCATTAAGTTAACCGCCATATAATAAAAATAGCTAACTAATTAGGAGTTTTTTGTAGCAGGTGGAGAAATATCTTAACTATGAAATATGAGATTTTGGCCTCTAAATGAGACAAAAGAAAGTACCGACTTCCTTTAGGTATCGTGTATTGCAGCTGTTAATGTTTAGGTTCAGAGTCTATGTGCGTGTTTCCGGATGAAAAGATTGAAACACCCATAATAATCTGGAAACTATAAGTCAGCAGAAAACTGCTTCTAACTCATCCTTCACTTCAATTTCTTTTTTCCTTGCCTCATTTTTCTCATATCCATTTGATGATTGTTCTTGTCACAGACAAGTACAGAGTCATCAGCCAGTGTAATATTTTAATCCAACACCTGTAATGTCACAGTATGGTAACCTAGTGGAGACATTTAGGCACCGGTGTGCCGTACTTTAGCCTTAATAACAGGAGCAGAACGTAATGGACAGCTGAATCACACACCTACCTTGGGTGTGTCCATGTTGATCTATTCTTTTGTTAGTACCGTTTTAAAACGATCGATTATATTCAGCACTAATAATAATGCCCCCAGTGAACGTGTAGATGGGATTTCACATATAAAACTGTGAATCGTCTAACCTAGCAGAATGACAGAAAATGACTCGGGTAGGTTTTAGTTGCACGCGAAGTGGCCCCTTTACCCTGGGACTTATCTGCTTGATCTCCCTTTTGTGAGAATAGGTGAGATATTGGTGGATTTTCTGGTTTCCCTTTCAAGGATACTTGTATTCAACATGTGGTTCCCGACATTAAACACGAACATATATAGCCAATTCACGATTTTCCACCAATTGCGTTTGTTTAAAAGAATGCCGAAGTTTCATAAACGCAACACGAATATAAATTGAAACAATTAAATTATTCGATTCTTAGGCATCTCTGTTCAATCGCCTCCGCACACAGAAGCTGAAGAGCTACAATGACAGAATGACTTTATAGGATAGATATTGTCACCAGAATCAATGAGAAAGTAAAGTAGAATGTATGGGAATTTTTATCTTATAGGCAGGTGGAAATTTAGGGGTCAGATGAACCGGAATAATGGGAAACTTAACCTTCATAGAAATAAATGGAAGAGGACTGCAGAGAACTTTAAAAAATCTCTGACGACGGAAGAGTTTATTTCACTTTCATTTTATCGATTTCTTGGAGATAGTTTTAATTAGTATTAAAAAGGAGAGTAGAAAGTTTGTCTTTAAATTTCTCACTTTTCGTGAGTCGTAATATCTCGTACAGAACCAAAACAAAAATAAACCGTATGATGGGAACTTACACGCAACATATTCTGCACTTTTGTTTATTGAGAGTGTTAATAATTATTGACCTAATTGCACTGTACTCGTTCAATTTTGCACGGATATTTTTATAATTCTGTATACCAGAATGCTATCCTTTATGTTCTGTGGTTGTAACCATAGTTTATCATCATTATTTTTCCTCGATGACATTAATAACATGTGGGAGATTAAATTAAAAAAGAGAAAGTAATACTTCCTTATCTCAACCTCTAATTACATCTAGTATTACCTTCTGACCCAATGTTTTCTGCATCCAAGAGGTTTCTAGATTTGAAATTTTTTATTTTTTGCAATGAATGCCCGTTTGTTGTTTTCGATTATTATTGCTGGATGTTTTAATATAAGAATTTTTCTTACGTATATTTATTTTAAGAGTAATTTTTAACGCATGCAATAAATTTTAATTGTTACTTTTAAAAAGTCCCACGAGAAATACCAGTCCTTGACTGATTTTAAAATTATTGGACGTGTTTTCGATTTAATGAAAACAACTTTGTTAATTTTTAATAAAATGATAACCGACCATACTTGATCTTGTAGAAATAAATATTAAAACCAAAAATGGCCTTCGGGTATTAAAACTATGTTAAGAGTAAACAACTCGGGATGTGTCGCAATACATGTTCATTAATTTTCAAATTGGATGATAATTTTCTATTTAGGCCTGCGTTAAAAGTATAAATATTGGATTCATAACGTCGAAAAATATATCAATTCGTATCATGGAAGTGGCTACACTCCCGTAATTTTCCACTGATACGCATCGGGAATTTTTTTTGGAAAAACAACAGAACGTTAAACAATAGTTTAAAGCTTAAAATCTTACATCTTGAAAGGCCTATAATATTTTTGTAACATTTATATTATGTTCTGTCTGCTCAAACATAAAAAAAAGACTTGCTATGCTTTAATTTTATCATTTTCTTTGACTTTTCTTTACATTTATGGACATTCCAGATTAGAATGATTAAGTTACATTTTCGCGTGTTTATTTTAGGTTTGTTTAATATATATATAGTCAATGTATAAAAAATAATAAACGTGCATACAGATAAGAAATAAATCTAGTTTTATCGCAATTTTTTAATATCTTAAAATCTTTTTTTTTTAACGTGGATTTGGAAGGTTTCAAGGATTTAAGTTCTTTATTCTTATCTATTAATCCTCTTTAGATGATTAGTATTATTTTATAGGCCGGCAATAAAATATAATTCAAACCGATCTGTATAACTTATTTTTGATTGCTTAACATCAACTAACTACTTTTAATGATATCTGATATATCCAATTCTCGATTTTCAATTATCTTATTCAGTAAAATCTACATTTTATATATATATAAATTAATATACAACAAAGATAATGTTTTAAACGATAAGTTTAAATCTTAGTTTTTTTTTCATAACAAATCATAGTAGTATAGATATCAGGATTTATATTATAAGATTAAATAATCAAACTATACTTTATACAAAAATTTTTGAGAAAAATTGATTTAATATATCTGAAAAGCATTTCTAAACCCTTCCCTGTTTAGTTTTCTTTTTTGTTTTGTGTGTTTTTTTTTTTTTCTTAATCCCATCGATCATTAATTTTTATTGGCCATTTTTCTCAGCTATTAGAGTAGAATTATTTTAATTTCAGTCGGGGCTTTTGAATATCATATTAGGAAAACATGTTTGTGCGAAAACTTATTCGATAAATGGATTTTAACATCTGTAAATAAGCGTTTATTAGCGACATAAGTCAGAATCTAGATAATCTAAGTTTTTTTTTTTTTAAAAAAAAAGTCATAATAATTTATTTTGGAATCGCGTAATTCGTAATACCAAAAAAAAAATTTATAAATATTTAAATTTTAATATTTATCTTTTGTTGCGATTAAAATATTGTTTTCCGGATAAATAAAAGAATATTTCGGATTCTTAAAAGAAAAATTACAAGTAGGCCTACTGTAGTTCGATTGCAAATAATGAATACAGACAGATTTTGCTTAGTATGGCTATGAAAACTTCACTATTTTCGAATTTTCTACCATTATAAATGGAAGAATTTGCAATTATATCATGACAAAAATGTTAAATATTCATCACTTTGATATAAAAGAAAGATTAATTTTTAAATATAGAAATAATTCTGCAAATCTATCTCGCAATGTATGATCCAATTTGAGCGTTAAATTTTCCATATACAATAAATTTTATGATGTTATTTATAGTTAAAATCAGATCTATGGAGACTTTCCTGTCTTCATTTTCAGTAGTATACATTCTGAACATTTTAGGTTCGTTAATATAAGAATCTAGAGATGTAAAAGTTACATTTTATTGAAAAAATTAAATCTTATAGACACACTACACGTTTAAAAATAATTAAAAATGTATACAGTAATGTTATAGATTTTTGTATTTGTATAGGCCTATAGATCTATACTATATCTGAGATTCTGTTTGAAACTAATTCATTAGTTAACGACTTCTCATAATTTAAAAAGAAAATTGTTAACATGAAGTTAAATATTCGTGACGTCAGTAACAATTTGAAACTAATTCATTAGTTAACGAGTTCTCATAATTTAAAAAGAAAATTGTTAACATGAAGTTAAATATTCGTGACGTCAGTAACACACTGTGTTACTGTCAAACATAGGAATGACATCAGAAATCATTAAAGTATTTGGCTGACGTATCCATCAGTTGAGATAATATCTATTTAATCGCTAAATTTTTTTCGGAAAAAGAAAGCAATCTGTAATTCGTTTGACCTCTAAACAAACTAGTCTAACTGGCCAAACTAACTTGTTTGGAATATTTTGTGTTATTATACAACGGAATGAATTTATAGAGACCATTTTAGGAGCAGGGATTACATCCTGGATGGCGACAGGCCAAAATGTCTCATATTTCATCATAGTTCTCTATAAATAAACATTAAAAAAAGTAACCGAAACTATTCATTCTTCATGGGACTCAAATTAATAACACGTTACGTAAAAATGTAAAAATCGCACGAATATTTCTCACTTTACAAAAGCGAAAAATCCAGAAGAAACTAACACAATATAAAAATCGCTAATTCGCCGGTTTTTTTCCTTCTGATGCTCATAACGAATTTTTGTTCTTAATATCGTTATGATCGTGCGATGTGACGTCATCGCACACTCTTCCGGTTAGCGATGAAAAAAGGTAGTGACGTCAGAAGAAGAGCATTTTTTTTATTGTCCTTTTTTTATTTTCATAACACCCGTTAATAAACGTCTCCTACTTTGACATCTGTGCCAGAGTTGGTGGTCGATTGGTTGGATAGAACTCGAATTTTTCCATTTGACGTTTGAATCCCGATCTTCATTTGCATAGAAACTTTTTTTTTTAAGCTGTTGGAAATTTTCACATCCGTAAAATTATTTTTAATAAATTTCGCAAATAATCTAAACTCAGATAATAATAATAAAAATTAACAAGCCAATACTATGTAGCCTATTTTCTCCATTAGGAAATAACTAATGATGCAATATTATTGCTGCAATTGTTTACTGTTTTATGACTTAATTTACTACCCGGCTATAACTGGTTCAACTGGTATACAGATACAGTATATATATATAATTTTTTCGAAACTATAAGGTAGTAAACAAGTATACATTTTTCTTCTCGGAAACCAGTTAAAAATAATAATATATTAACGAATACAGTAAGTCTTCAATATTCAGGGGTGGTCTTATACTCGGGTTGTCAAGTGTGTCAACAACTTGCATGGTTTAAGGACAATAGGCACACGACCCGTACCCAGGTGGTCATGTCCACATTGACTGCCCACTATTGTGAAAAATGACCCCCGGACGGGAGAGTGACACCCCAATGGTCATTTTGTTTGTTGATATAAATAACCTTTTGACAACTGGGGTTAAATGTCGATAATGTCCTCTCTGTCAAAAGTCACCTCGGCTATTGAGTACTAAACACATTCAAAATATACAATACGGCGTAAACACCTCATCCAACGTAAGTTCGAGTTTCGTTGTGCGTACAGCGTAATGCAGTCGCTAAAACTTTTTGATATGTGACAGTATTAAATCTACTGAAAGAAAGAAATCCGCGCTAGTTTGTCTTTTCTGTAATTATTTTAATGAGAGATGCCATCTAACTATTATTTAGATGAGAGAGAAAGTTTATCAACCTTTGCTAATATAATCAACAAGATCCCTGACGTCAGCAAATTAAAATCGGGAGGAAAGAAATTCCGCTTCGCGCCATCTAGTGGAAATTCGAGGAATCATCGTCATCGTTCTAACTTACGTTCTATATAATCAATTTTATAAATTAATTTTAATTAGACTTGAAAGAATATCTTTATTTATCTTGAATGTAATCGTGTTACCGGTTTTATCGTAATTAATATATTTATTTAAATAATTGTAATCAATTTTCGTAAATGGTTATTATTTAATAGAGTACCTTCGATAATTTTTAATGGATTAAATTATCGAATAAAATTATTGTGAATTTAAAATAGAATTAATTTTCCATAATATCTGCAACAGTTAAATATTTATAAAGATGCGATTTTAAAATAATTGTATAAATTCTCTATTTGTTTAGAGCATATTCTATATCAAAAGTGTTTACGTTAGAGAAAAGTAAATATTTTATAAGAAACGAAAATTTCGTGACTTAATAATTTTTGTTATCGCTCTGAAACCGATTAGAAAGTCTAAACAACTGTTTAATATTTAAAACAGTCTAAAGATCTTAATAACTTTTGTATATAGTTAACTATGCTATCAAAAGTATAACAAGGCTCATTATGTTTTGATATCTTATTTCTAATGATGCAATTAATTATAATAATGAATTAAACAAATTTTGAGAACGGCGAATTTAAATATTAAAAAGCTTTTTTTAGAAATATTAGTCAATAAATTATTTTTTTTTTCATGCATGAAAATGTAGCGTTTACAATTGTACTAAGTACAAAAATATAAGTTCATATTTATTTATCCATTTTCAATAAATTCTGTTTTTCACACGAAGAAATCTTATAAAATTCAATATAATATATAGACTTCCAAATATATAAATTCAATACATATAAAGCCTAAAAAATGTTTAGCATACATCGAATAATATTTTCGTAGGTTATATATTCAATATGTTATACTGAATATAAGATATATACCATGATAGAGAAAATATAACATTTAACATGGAATAGAGACTACAGCAGATATTTAATATGTATAATCTATAAAAAATGTTATTCACTCATCACAGCCTATAAAAAATACAGTATTAAATTAATATTATTCTATAGATTTTAATATAAGATTATATAACTTGATATAAAACCTGCATGCATCATAATACAAAAGACAGATTAAATTATATTATTGGATAATATTTTGTAGAATTTTAATATACATATTTAATATAAGAGTATATGATGTAAGCTAGGCTCTGTATATTAATATAACAGAGTCTATAATAAATATTAATACATAATATTGGACAATAATTGTAGACTTTAAATAGGCCTATATTGATTACAAGATTACAATATGATATAAGTTCTACATTCATACATAAAATCAAAAAAATATTAATAGGCCTGTATATTACTGAACACTATTTTATAGAATTTTAATATAATTTGTTTTAATATAAGATTATAATATGAAAAATGTTTGCATTTCTCAAAATGTATATTAAAAGATTAACATATATTATTGGATAATGAATTTTGTAGATTTTTAATATAATATGTTTAATATAAGAAAACATGATGTAAGTCAGGATCTGCGTATTCATATAACAATGTCTACAAAAAATATTAAATATATTATTCTACTGGATTCAGTTATATAGAAATTTAATATAATGTATTGAATATAAGACTACAGTATAAAAAAAATATATATATATATCTCAGAATGTATAATAAAAGATAAACATATTATTGGATAATGAATTTTGTAGACTTTTAATATATGTTTAATATAAGACAACATGATGTAGGCTATAAAAAATGCCTGTATATATATATCTCAGAATGTATAATAAAAGATAAATATATTATTGGATAATAAATTTTGTAGACTTTTAATATATGTTTAATATAAGACAACATGATGTAGGCTAGGTCTTAGACTCTGCATATTCATGTAACAGAGTGTACAAAAAATATTAATTTATAATATTGAACAATAGATTGTATTGTATATATGCAAACATTCATATAATAGAATCAACAAAAAATATTAACATATATTACTGGATATTATTTCAGAGTTTTAATATAATTTGTTTAATATAAGACTATAATATAAAAAATGCCTGCATATTCATATCTCGGATGTATAGTAAAAGATTAATATATTATTGATAATGAATTTTATAGATTTACATCATGTTGTTTAATATAAGACAACATGATGTAGGTGTTTAATAAGTAATTACACATTTAACATTAGAAATGTCTAATGTTTGGAAAACGCCAGACAAGAATCATGTGATATTTGCTACTACTATTGGATTTTGCTTAGAAATAAACCTAAATTTTTATATAAAATATTTTAATTTTCACTTTATTTTCTATCATTTTTCTGCTTCGAATTGCATAAAAAAAACTATATTTTATTTAAAAACCTATACATACTATATAATTTCAGAATGCATATTTGAGTTCAACATAGCAAATTCTGAAATAAACAATTTAACATATCTCATTGTTAAAAAAAATGATTCAAATTTGTAATCTATTGTAAATTTTATTTACCGTATTTAATTTTTATAAAAGTGGAAAATATTGAATTAATCCGTTACATATTCTTATGATTCCTATACATATATCTAATCTCAAATTATATATTATTTTTTAATAACAATACATATTGAAATGAAAGTTTTATAGAAAAATTAAAAGAATTAAATAACATTATTTAGATATCACATTTTGAGATTTATTTCTATTAATTTTCATAGATTATATTTAATATTAGTAACTTAAGTTTTAAACTATTAAAAAATTTTTATACTTAATAAATGGTATTCATAGTCAGTGCCGTGCCAAGAAATTCGGCCGCCTGTGTGCAACTGTTAGTTGGCCGCCCCTATTCAATTCATAAAACAAAAATTATAAAATTAATAGTTATACTGTTTATCTTTAAATAATTTCATTTATTGTTTTATCAGTAATAATACATAACAGTTATAACATTTTGTAAATTATTGTTAATAATACAATACGTAACAGCTATAACACAAAAGAAGAAAATCTTGGAAATTATAATAAATTGCAAAATTTTCGTTACACATAACTGTAATATTAAATAAACTCCAAACTTCACTACATATAAAAATTAAATATCTAATTAGATAACAAATAATTTAATATTTTCAAAAATGACATATTAATAAGAAAAAGCAACAATTTACAAGAAATAAATTTGGCGTGCTTTATTAACAGCAAATTCCGATAAAGATGGTGTAAATCAATTTCATCCAAAGATTTCTGCTCTATTGCTATAACTGATAAATTTGTCAGACGTTCTTGTTGCATTGTGTTGCTCTTAAACAATTTTTGATTATTTTCAATTTGGAAAAAGAACTTTCGCCAGAGGCTACAGAAACGGATAGAGTTGAAACGATTCTAAGTGGACAAATAAATTAGGAAATATGCCTCGAAGATTGTTTTTAAAAATATATTGAAACACTTTATATGGATGTGAAACAATGTTTTCTGCTTTTGTTTGTCCTTCTGATAATTTTTCTTGAAATACAGCATTTCCAGCGATATCCGATTCTTTTCTTTGCAGATCAGTTAATTTCAGATGAAGATCTTTGCATGATTCTAATATATGCCTTGACATAAAATATTAATTCATTTAGTTATTTCGTAAATTGACGTTAGAATTGATTTTTATTTTTTCATTTATTTTTTTTCAAATGAATAGAATTTTCAAATTTACATATTAAGGAAAGAAGTTTCCTTTTTCCTTTTATTTCGTTTTATTGGTTTTTAATTTTATACAGGTTGATAACCAAAAATCCGGCAATCAATATTCCGGTTCCATCAGTTTTTCGGCATGAATGTCAGAGCACATTTTAAAATTTATTACGTTGACATGCCATTGTTTTCTGGAGGCGCCGTTTATGTCTTGACGGACCTGCACTCCAGAATCAGATGTTTGGTCATGCTTGCAACCAGGGTTGCCAGATTGGCTTTTTTGATTCCAAATTAGCTCTTTTTTGGCATTTTTTAGACATGGTTGGCATTAGAAATTTTTTTAATATTTTGGCGTTTTTTACTGGCTTTCTTTGTTTATTGGCATTATATAAAATCTTTTAACTTTTTTTCGAGGGTACAGTAACGAATTAAAATTCTGTAGAACTATTTTATTTAGGTGAATTAACATTCTATAGAACTACAGTCTTTTATTTAGTTATTAAACATTAAAATTTGATTTGCTTTTCATTTAATATTTAATTTTATTTCTTTAAAGTACTTTACAAGTAGCCCTTTTCTGTGTTATATATACAACATATATATATATACATCAAAAACCCGGAATTTTCGACAATCCGGCAATTCACAGATCCGGAGGTTGCCGGATTTTTGATTATCAACCTGTATCTTGTTTTATGTTTTTGTAGAATTTAATTTGGCTGCCCGTGTGCGATGCACACCTTTCAGGTACGGCACCGTTCATAGTGTTATCACAAGTTTATCATTTTCAGTTAATTATTAAAAAAACTATATTTATTAAATAATTGGATTTTATAATACTGTATCTATTAAAAATTATTATGTTAGAAATAAAAAATCAAAATTCATCCATTTATTCTGACTTATTATTGGTGAAATAAAAATAAAAGGTAATTGGGCAAAATGCAGTTTTCAGAACCAATCATATTGTTTGTTTCATGTAATTGTATTTTTAATGTTCTGATATAAAAATACGAAACGGAGACAAAATATATCTATTATTCTCTCTTTTTGCATAAAAGAAAAGGTAAGTTTGTTTGAAAAAAGAGTAATATAATTCACATAATCAATAATCAGATGCAAAGATAACATCTTTGCATCTGATTATTGAGGAAAATAGCAAATTTATCAGCAGATTTTTTGAATTCATAAATTTAGATTCTTCTTTCTTAAATTATTAAATTAAATGACAATAACAGATGTATATCGTAGCATAATAAATTTCAAAAATAAAGAAGAATAAAAATAAGGTGGAGTGGGATAAGTGCAGAGCGGTTTTTACAAAATTGGACTTTAAACAAAGGTATTTCAACCTATCGTATAGATATTTGGCAAGGGTCGTTAACAATGGCATTCCACAGCTAATACCGTTTAAATCATTTTTGAAAATTTTATATTTGCGAGAAAATCTTACAAAATGTCAGCTATCACGCACTTAATCCGAAACGAGGTAAGAGCGTACGTGCAAGTTAAACAAGTTTTGAAGTTTATTTACGCACTCTAATTGGCACCAGCAGAATTAGGAATAAATCTACTATTAAATTCTTTTTATTGCATTAAGATAGGTTGTTTCATTTTAGAGTTATTCTTTGTTAAATAAAAAAGGATTGAACTCTTGAAATTTGAGAAACGAAAGGATTTTAACCGATCGTATAAATATTTGGCAGGGTCTCCGTTTAAATCATTTTTGAAAAATTTAAATATGCAACAAAATCGTACAAAATGTCAGCTATTCGGTTAGCAAGAGTCATTGCGTACCTATTACCGTTTAAATCATTTTTGAAAAATTTAAATTTGCGCAAAATTGTACAAAATGTCAGCTAATCACGCACTTAACCCGAAACGAGGTAAGAGCGTAGTTTTGAAGTTTATTTACGCAGTCTAATTGATACGAGCAGAATTAGGAAGAAATTTGCTATAAAATGCTTTTTACCATATTAAGATAGGTTGTTTCGTTTTAGAGTTATTCTTTGTTAAAGAAACGAGCATTGAACTCTTGAAAGACGTGTCAGAGGACAACTCCGTCCCACCGATTTCGATCGGCTTTAACCTACAGGTTGGAGGCCATCAAAAAGTGACTCCTGTAAAAGAGGTTAGGTCATTATGCCTTCGTTATTAAAAAAATCGAGGTCAAATATCATAAAGCCGGACCGCACCGCTTATATGACTAAAAAAATGCTGCTATTTCAGCCAAAGCGGCGGCATAGTGGTTAAGGTGCTTCCCTGCGGAGCTGAATGTTGTAAGTTTGAATCTCACATATGTACCTTGTTTTTTCAAGTGAATAAATTAAAATACCGGTATTATTAACAATAAAACTTCAGGTAAAATTAAGTTTTTTTTTTTTTTTTTTCCATAGTTACGAGGTGTGTGCCGTGCTTTGTGTAGTCTCTTACAGATAAGGTATATATTACCATTACTGTTTGCAGTTTTCGAATTTGATTAAATGATTGAGATATAGTCTTTGTATGAATGAATACATTCATATAATAGAATCAACAAAAAATATTAAATATATTACTGGATCCAGTTATATAGAAATTTAATATAATGTGTTGAATATAAGACTACAATATAAAAAAGGCTTGCATATCTATATATCAGAATGTATAATAAAAGATAAACATATTATTGGATAATGAATTTTATAGACTTTTAATAAAATATATTTATTATAAGATGATTTAAGTCTTAGGCTCTGCATATTCATATAATAGAGTCTATAAAAAATATTAATACTTAATATTGGACAATAATTGTAGACTTTAAGTATGCTGAATACAAGGCTATATCATGTTATCTTTATGTTATCTGGATATATAAGCAGGACTTATATTATCTTTAATATAAGATGACATGATAAAAATCCTGCTTTTTGATATCTAGAATGTATAAAAAATATTAAAATATATTATTGGATAATATTTTATAGATTTTTTAATATAAGATTATAACATAAGTCCATAGCTTTGCATATTCATATAACAGAATCTACAAAAAATAAACATAAGTCCATAGCTTTGCATATTCATATAACAGAATCTACAAAAAATATTAATATAATTGGACAATAATTTGTAGATTTTAAGTATGTTGAATAATAAGGCTATAATATGATATAAGTTTTACATTCATACAACTGATTCTATAAAAAATATTAATATATTTCATTGGATAATATTCTGTAGACTTTTAATATAAGATAAAAAAACATAATATAAGTTCTATGCCTTGGATATTCATATAACAGAGTCTACAAAAAATATTATTAGGCAATATTTTGTAGATTTTTAATATGTTGAATATAAGATTATAATGTGATACAGATTCTACATTCATACTATGAGAATCCAAAAAAAATATTAACATATGTAATTGAATAATATTTTCCCATAATATATGTTAATAATATGTTGTATTGATACAATATATTATTAGTATTGCGTATTACCAGGAATATTATTAACATATGTAACATAGTTTTAGCATTTTATATTCAGTATTGCATAATATGAATATATAATGTTATATTTATTCAATATATTATACAACATTGGATATATATATTTGTTGTATAAATATTCCATATAAAATGCTAATATAAGCGTGATATTCATACGTACACATATATATATATATTGCAGAGTCCACAAAAAATATTAATATGTTATGGATATTTATGACTTTAATGTAATATATTAATTATAAGAGTATAACATAAAAAACATATAGGATCTGTAAAATTCAAGTTAGTTTTATGTAAAACTACAATTCTGTAGAAACGGATGAAAGCAAAAATAAAGACCGAAATGCATTTTCCAAGGATGTTGAAAAGCATTTTAAAAGGTTTATAATGAAGTCACTATTGACGCGATTTGGTTCCTATTTTAATAACGACATTCAGTGAATAAACTTAATTATCTATTAATTATTATCAATTGTTAAAAAGGTTTATAATGAAGTCACTATTGACGCGATTTGGTTGCTATTTTAATAACGACATTCAGTGAATAAACTTAATTATCTATTAATTATTATCAATTGTTACCATCTTCATAAAATATTATTTAATATGGTAAAATTTTTAACAGTCTCCGTTGTATGAATAGATAATTTTGCACACGTTTTTTGGTAGAATATATATTGAATATCTGTTATAATCTATATAGCATATAGAATTTTACGGGTTATATATCATATTATAGATTTAATATTCAAAATATTATATCGAATATGGAACCTACAAAAGATATTTCAATGTGTAAGTCTACAAAGCTGTTTAATATTTTATATTCAGTACATTTTACGGTTTTACATTCAATAAAATAGAGTGAATATTGTATATTGTAGAATATAAAATGCAAAACTTAGAAAATCAACATGATATAGAGATTATAATGTTTTCATTATATAGGCCTAGATCCTATATAGTGTATATTAAATAGTTTGTGTAGGCTCAATAATTAGCATAATTTTGACTAATTTTATATAAGATTTATTAGTATAAATGTATTTGATATATAGAATATATAAAAATGTAAACTTATCTAATACAGATGTAATATATAGAATATTTTTGTATACTCTACGTTAAACACAGTTGTAACGCACTACACTTATGTCATATAAAACTAAAATAAGATTTTTTATAGCTTATAATTATATAAAACTATAGATTAATATGAATTAAATACTAAAATAATTGTAAGTTTGAATTGATATTTTAATTTATTTGTTCTTATTTTTTTGGATATTTTTAAACAAAGCAGTTCTATTGATTAAAAAATTAACTTCGGCCATACTGCAGTTCTTAAAATAAATTTTTACTTCCCCATTTTGATGCAATTTATAACAAAAATGGGAATAGAATGCAATCTAAATATTCGTATGACCCAGTTTAATTTTAATTAAAAGGTAAAGTTAAAATTAAAAAAAAAATTATTAAAAATCAGTTTAGTAAATAATAATTTATTCTCTGGAATAAAAAATAATAAAAAAGAATAAGAAGAAAATGGAATCATATAATAAACTAATAAATTTTTAAGATATTTATATTTTTACATATGTCAGATTTGCAGCAGTGAAATGAGTAATTCAGCACAAAAAAGTTATTAAGGATTTGTTACAAAACATAGCGATTTTATCATTTTAAGTGAAAGTCAACATCAAGAAAGAAACAAAAAAAATGACAAAACATACAGGAGAAAATATATTTTCCTCCCTTTTTTTGTTTTAATTATATAAAGATAAGTCAGAGAGATACCCCAGTGGCAGGATAGACATCTCACTTTTAATATCTCGCAAGATGTGAATTATATTCACAGGCTGCTTTGCACGTTTTTTTAAAGACATTTTTTTAAAGCAAAAATTAAAATTATTTTAGGCATAAATATGAAATATGATTGAGTTAACTGTAAAAATGATTTTTGTCAACTTACTATATTATACATGAGTGTATTATTTTGTTTTATATCTTTGCAAATCTAACATTAATTTTAATTAATCTTTACTTAGATTTTTATACCGTTCACTAACGTAATTTATCCTCACATGGAGTATATTTAGTTAAATTCTAAACTGCCAGCAATTGATATTTAGTTAAATTCCTGTTAACCATTTCTAGAGGATTTGTGAATGAAAATTTGTATAAAATTTACTGTAATTCTATTAAAATCGAATAAAATAACATAAAAAAATTAGAAATATTTTATAAAAAGAGCAGAAAAATTGGTGAAAAGTGGCAATGAATAAATTTTTAACAACAATAGAAAATTGGAGAAAACTGATAGATATTTATAAGTTTACAGGATAATAACTATTTATTTTTTATGTTTTTCTTTAACATTTATACATAGCAGTGTTGATTATTTTCTGTTTTTAAAAATATTTTCATCTAAATGTTGTTTAAATTATTAAAAATATCATTGTTTCGAAGCAAACATCTAACTATAGAGGAATAGTCAAAAAATGTATTTGTATTATATCAGTTAAGGTGGTGATAGTAGGATATTTGATTAGAACTAAATTATCACAGTTGTTACTAAACTATTTGTTTATTTGCACTTAAACACTTAAAGTGGAAAGTTGAATTAAAAATAAAAAGTATGTTACTTTAAATTATCCACATAACAAGTCATTTCTTACTTTCGCTCAATTTCTTTTCACCGTTTTGAGAATATCGTACATTAAATGAGAAATAATTGCGATTCTCTTACTGGCATAAGACATTTATATACATAGAAATAATGAAAAAATAGTTTCTAAAATTACAAAATTACCCAAAGAAACAATATTATGATTAACGTGACAAAAGTTGCAAAGAACCGAGTGCTGACACTAAAAATATAAATTTAATTCTCATTATCTGACTTTAAATTTATAGATAATGTAATAAAAATCAGCTAGAATTTTAAAACTAAATAAATACTTTAAGCAAGTATTGTGTTTGGAATAAAATAAATTGTGCAATTTTTGTAATTGTTATAATATGAAAGATTATTCAAGCAGAGTTTTTAAGTTAACTTTAAAATTATACGTCAATAATTCCTAATATTTTGTAAGTTAATATACAAATTAATTGAATTATTAACTGTATGGAGCTGCGAGTTAATTATTTAAGTTCGTTTTTGTTTAGTTAGCTATAAAATATGGCTAACGTTCTCAACATTTTTACTTTAAATCGTTATAATAAAATATATTAAGCGTACAATTTGCGTGATGTAAATGTGCTTTATTATTAATTTAGAAATGGAAGCATTTCTACAATATAAAAATTATGAAATCACTGAATGTGTATATCACGAAAAAATAAAAAAAGCTATCGAAAAAATGATAGTTTTTATGAAATTACTTATTAGTTAAAACAAACTCTGAAGTCAACTCATATATAACGACTTTTAATGCGATTAAATGTGAGCTTGTAATTAGATATATAATATTTCTTAATGAATTATAGAATATTTCGAACTTTATTCTGTTTCTCTACATTGATTCTTATAAATAATCTTCGAGAAAAGTAAGGAAAAAACGAACAAAATGTTTTAGGAATCAAAGAAAAGTTTATAAAGTTGTTCGACGAATAGAAAATTAGTAAATTTGCTATTAAAAAAAAATTGAATTATAGAATAGCCTATATGAATAAGAGATCAAATTTTTAAACCGAGATTTTTATCAGTTCTAGATAATCCTATTATAGTTATCAGTCTCATTACAGTACTTATTCTGAGTGAAAGCTCTAAGTGCATTTAGTCTAAAAATCTATCAGATAACACGTATAGAGATGAACTTTTTTTATATATATAAAATAATTTAAGTTTTACTGTGATCGCTGCTATATATGTATATAGATAAAACACGAAAAACGGCAAGCTTCTTTTATTATTATGTTTATAAAACTATCAAATTTTTTTAAGATTAATGCTTTTCGATCAGAAAACAGATTTTCGGATGCCTATATCAGTTATTTTATCTAAAAATTCTTTGATGTAAAATCCGAATACGAACGAATGCAATAAATCTGTGAATTTTATATAAACTTACACATTTAAATTAAATTTGCATAATGATCAATTTTGAACACGTATTCAATATATTATATTTTATAAATGTAAAAACATTCTATTGAAAGATCGTGCAAAGAACTACACCGTTCAATTTTGCCTTAAAAAAAAAAAAATGCATATATGCTCTCAGCATTCACTTAATTCGTAAAAAACCGAACAGATCCTTTAAGGAAAGAGCGATAAACTTATAATTTATAGGATTACGATGCAGTATAGCATACTACATAGCATGAATTCTAAATTAAGAATGTACAATGAAAATTTTTTAATGTTATACATCCGTATACTAACATTTTAAACTCATAAATCTACACGTTTAAAAAATGGCGTAAGTTAGAATTCTGTTGCTTTTCTGACGATTTATACACCCTTTCTTACGATTTTAAGTTTGAACAGTTGATAAAAATGTTAATTAAGTTATAACGAACCGTTCAATTGTTCAATATCTAGTATAAAAACTATACCAATTTTAGTTCAGGTGATTTGTTTAGCCATTCCTATACATTATTTATAGGTGTGGAAACCATCTGGATATCCTGTTATCGTAATTAAAACAGTGACATGAATAACAAAAAAGATAACATTTTTACAATATACAAAACTTGGAATATGACTAACCATCTGCGCTTTGATAGAGTTCAGATGTCTACGAACCAGGTGTTACTGCCATCAGATAGGAAGAAAAGAGTTACAGCGGTAAGGAAACGGTTATTTTATGTTTCCTGAAAACCCGTTCCATTATATTTTTCCTTCCTATAAAATGCAGTTTGCATACCGACTTAATTGAGAAATCCTTTAAAAGGAATATTTAGCTATTAAAAAATTGGCAAATTTCTCAATCTGGAATCAAAAATTATAAATATATTTTTGTTTATTTTTTTTAATTATTTCTTATTCTTTTGCAACTTCTGTTCACATCCGGGGATTAAAATTAAGAATTTAACTTGGGCGTTTAAGAATTTTGCAAAAAGTGATCAAAAACACAAATTTTTCAGATTCAAATATGCTGTAAAATTCCTATTTTGTTTTTTTAATTCTAAAAGGGGCACTATTTCCCATATAAGACTATGTAAAATATATTAATTTGTTATCGGTCCCCATCCCACTACTATAACGGGTGAGGTGAGAGAGATACACTATATTATTTACTTTATTATATATGTGCTTTCCTATTGTATAACACACTAAATTACAAAATACACTATTTTATATACAACACAATTTAGCTTGGAATGAAGTCTTCCAGTATACACCCTAACACGCATAATCTTCTCTCTCTGTGGCAAAACATTGCCACAGTTGTCCTAGGAACGTCATATTCGAGTTATATTTTAATTATTCTATATTTCTGCACTTTATCTACATTTTTTTTCTTCATCTCTACTCAATCAAGTGTTGTTCTTTTCGGAATTATTCCTCTGGTCAGTATTCTTTGAATCCATCCTTACATTTCACTCAAAAAAAATAATAATAATTACAATTTTTTTACTTTCTGAAAAATGTAGAATTGGAAATTAACACAAACAACATGGGCAAACACCAAAGTAGCCCAAAAAGAACTAACAAATAGCAGATGACATTACACAATTCCATGCACGCGCATGCGCCAACATGCGAAAATCAAATGTCGAATTGCGAGGCACCACTATATAATTTTTTAAATTATACCAAACTGTATAATTTTATCGATGATATTTTCTAATGAAACAAAAAGAATATATATTATTTTTAACTTCCACGCGCATGCGCCAACATGCGAAAATCAAATGTCGAATTGGGAGGCACCACTATATAATTTTTTAAATTATACCAAACTATAATTTTATCGATGATATTTTCTAATGAAACAAAAAGAATATATATTATTTTTAACTAATTTTGAATTTATATCAAACTGAATAATTTTATCGACAATAAACAATATTTTTTCATTTTTAATTTTTACCATAATTTTGTTATTTTATCCAAATACGTATACAGTGTACATGCATATTTCGAAAATTGCAGCATCTCCATGATTTTCAGTTACGAACCGCCACTGGTCCTAGGAAGGTCCCCTAAATCAAAGTTTGACTTTGATTTATCTTGTATGTACTGAGTCACAATACAAAATGCAGCAAAATATTAAAAAAAATTCTCGTTTGGCGCATTTTCAATTTACACGACCACTTCCAGGAATGTATTGTGTAACTTGGGAATTAAGTGTAGTTGTAAAACAGAGAGGTGTCCAATTTATTTTGGTGATCATCCTTTATATTCTTTATCTAGTTCGTTGTTTTTCTGGAACTGAATAATTTTAGTAGTAGAAGAAAATGTTTCTTATTTAATTATGCATAAGAATGTCACTTGTCACTTGTAAATTTAGTCCACTAGGTTAGAATAAATTTTATTTTGGAATTTCGTTAATTTGTTAGGACTTCAGGAAAATTTACTGAATAATTTTGATTGTTTTACATGAATATGTAGTTTGCAGTGTCGTAACAACTAGAGATATAGAGTATGCGGGGACAAGGAACCCATAAAGGATTAAGGCTCTTATTATAAAAAATAATGTTAAAAATAATTACTAAATAAATTATAGAAGAATACACAAAGAAAATATACAAATTTATAAATTCTAAAAATAAATATAAATTTATAAACAAACAATAAATTATATAGAAATGGCAAATAAATTCTCCTAATGATGATGATAAAATTTCTTTCATTTAAATAACCAAAAGCGCCCGTGCATGTCCATGAATAAATTATCTGCCTATGTTACCATTTATCAACTATCCAACATAGTTCTAACAAATGTTATCATCTTGCTGATTAGAGATATAGAGTATGCGGGGACAAGGAACTCATAAAGGATTAAGGCTCTTATTATAAAAAAATAATGTTAAAAATAATTACTAAATAAATTATAGAAGAATACACAAAGAAAATATACAAATTTATAAATTCTAAAAATAAATATAAATTTATAAACAAACAATAAATTATATAGAAATGGCAAATAAATTCTCCTAATGATGATGATAAAATTTCTTTCATTTAAATAACCAAAAGCGCCCGTGCATGTCCATGAATAAATTATCTGCCTATGTTACCATTTATCAACTATCCAACATAGTTCTAACAAATGTTATCATCTTGCTGATTCTATTATTAAAGTGTGACTGTTCATATATAAATATTTTCATAGGATTAAAAAATAGGATATTGCATAAATAGGATTGAAAATACATAGTGGTCACATTATGCCATTTTTTGTTGACAGATGATGCCAAGTGCCGAATTAAGTTAGTGCGGGGCCTGTAGCATATGTTAAGAAAGGGGGCCCTATATTAAAAAAAGCAATAAAACAACGCAAATATATTTGAACACACATTTTTAATTTGCATAGTAATTATCATTATCACAAAAATAACAACAGTCAACATTAAACATTAATTCTTTTACATTTAGTACGAGCAAATTTGTTGATGCTATAGGATGTATCCATTTCACGCAGAAGTTTATGTTCAGAATCACACTAATGCACACAGATTTCGCATTACATCCTGTAACTTATTAATGTTTATGAACCTAATTTATAATATATATATATACAGTCAAATATTAAAGAAAAAATATTTCAGTTTTTGTGATGTTAATTATATGTTAATGAAAAAAAGACAAAATTGCTATTTATTGAATTAAAAATTCATCTTTGTTGCTCTCACTGTTTTGATTGTTAAAGTTATGCATCTGTATACTATATGTATATGTATGTATTGTTTAAGTTGGCACTTCTCAAACTTTGTGTTCAAGCACCAGATTTTACATTCCAGTTCACTGTGGACCAGTATTTTTGTGTAATTGGATAATAATTTTAAAATGGAAAGAATGGAATCCAAATAACTTTTTTTGTTTTTTAGGCTAAACTAATTAAAAAAAATTATATCATCCAAATCACAATTACTACTGTATTCAGAACCAAATAGATTTTTTCCTTTTTTGAATAAAGATGTCAAGAAAACTTTGTTTTTCCACTTGTAAGGATTAAAGAGATTTAAATAACTTCTAAAGTAAAAAAATGCATTTATTCAGATTTTAGTTATGGTTAGCTATTATCAATTACCCATATGGGAAGAAATAGAAAAATATCTATGACAAGTGCATGCCCACAAAAATTGCAATCTGACATTTATATCTATACTAGAGTGATTGCTTGTATTTGTAGATATGTTTGCATGAAGAGTCCTAATAGATATATCCAGTGGACTTAGTAAACTGCCATTGGTTAATGGGAAGAGATGAATATATATGTAGAAATTAATGAATGAATATCTTTATTACAGATTCTAGCATATATTTTTCCAAATGCATTTTCCCACAAGGTATTTGTTTTTAGTTATAAATCCTTGTCAATTTCCTGTGAGCTTGGTATTTTGGAATTCTAGAATAATAACTTCATGAGGTATTGAGCATTATACAAAATTAATTTTAGTAAAAAAAATCCAGAAATATAGTCTGATTTCAAATATGAATTCTTGTTTATATATTAATAATATAAAAAAATTAGATCCTATATGAGATTTCTAAGATGGAGTTTTATGTTTAGTATAGTTATATATTTTTAATATCACAATACATATATTTTTGTTTCTTTTCTTAAAAATAGTAAAAATGACATGTTTGTAAGATATTTGTTAGCACAAGCTAAGATTATAAGAAGTCTTTTTTTGGTGATTATTGATTTATTAAAAAAATTGAAAAAATATATATTTATGCATATATACATACAGATAATCCTCATATAACACAGTACTTCTACAACACTGTTTTTACTTAACACATTTAAATTATACTTACTCTCCTACAACACAAAACATTTTTATTAATTTTCGTAAATTTATACTATCGGGGGCACAATAACCACACAAAATACAATCATTGGGAAATACTTTGCTAAAATTAGTCATAAATACAATTTCACTAGTTTGCCGTGAGAGGACAGTATGCAGTCTATTTTCGATTTGAAATTGAGTTAATTGTCAATCATTGAGTATTTTGTGTTCCAAATGTTCAATTCTTGGATAAAAAGTGAGGTTTTTATTCTTCAGTAGAGGAATGTAAAATAGAAGAAAAGAACTTTTTTATTCATAAATTTTTTTGGATATGTTTTAAGGAACAATTATTTTGTAATGGATTATATTACAGATTTTGTAAAGACAGCAGACGACATGCAAACTAAATGCAGAAAAAAGTTCGGAAAGTGAGGTTGATAATATTAAAAAAAAATTGTTCTCATTTTAACTGAATAGCGATAAGAAAGATATAATTATTAAATGAATGTTACGTGTGTTGTACTTTTTTCTTTCTTTTGTTTTATGTATATTGTTTTTTTGAGGGTCTTCTATATATATATTTTTTCTTTGTTTCATATTAATATTCTTAATAAAAAATTAAATTTCTTGTGTGAAATTAAAGTTTTGTTTTTATTGGGTTTGGAATATAACTTTTTTTTTATTGATTGATTGATTCCAGGTCTCATATAACATTGTTTCACACAACATTATTTTTTAGGATCCTATGTACCATGTTACATGAAGGTTTACTAAAAACACACACACACACACACACACACACACACAGGGGAGTAATCCTCAATTTTATGCAGGGTTAAGTTCTGCCATAGTAGTTCATAATTCAGAACTTCATAATTTGAGATTAAATTATTACAGAATGTAATGAGATAAATTCCAAAACTGAAAAATTCCATAAACTGTCCAATTACATTAATTTTCAACACAAATACACACAAAAATAAGGACATTGACAAAAAATACAGCACAGTCATATACTATAATTAAATATTTTACAAGCAAAAAAAAAAAATGAAAAATTTGCAAAAAATCCTTGGTTGAAACTCCTTTGTGACAAGATGTACCATCACTGCAGGCTTGTTAATGAATGTTCTCACTTCTGGAAATGCATAAAAAATTCATGTAAATCATGTATAACAGTAACTAAATCTCTATAAAGATGAAATTTTGTAATTTTGAAACTACATAATTTGAGGCTTTGTAAATTGAGGGTTACTTGTATTTGTAGAGGGTGGTGGTGATTTTATTGTAGTTGGTGTTCAACATACGATACCTCTTAAAACAGTGACTACAACAAAAATGGCATTATTTTCGTAAATGAGATTACACTGCTGTGTAATTTATTATTTCATTTTTAATTAATTAAAAATTTATTAAAAACTAATAAAATTTGAAATTACATATTTTAAATGAGATTGAAAATAATTTATTTCAACATTCAAATAGTATGAAAAACAAAAATGATAAATTTATACTTTTTCAATAATTACAATAATTTTTACAACTATTTTTCATTGAAATGTAAATTATTTTACGTGTCAAATTCTAATTTTAAGAAATTTTTTGGAAATTTTGATTGAAAATATCAAATCTTCAGATCTAATTTATTTTACCAAAAAATTAAGATTTTAATATCTATTATAGTTTTTCAGATATCATAAGTATGACAATTTACTGAATATATAAGATGGCTGTAAGCCATGAAACATCTTTTGATATAATGAATATTAAAAATTATAACTTAAATATTTTAGTTATAATACTATATTAAGCAATTTTCCTTGAATAATGCTTCAATATAAGTTGAATATCCTCAATCTAAAATATTTTGAAATCTGTAACTTCACTTTTATGGTGAAAGATGACAAAATAATGTGCACACAACCATGACACACTATTTTAATTCTTCAAACTAACTTATCAATGTGAGATGTCTTGACTACCTATTTTCTGTTGTGTTGTTTATATAGCATTAAAAAAAGTAAAAAAACCAAATGTCAAAATATTGACTCTGGAAATATTTCAGATAAGATTTTTCCAAAGATGTTAAATAAATTTATTTACATTGAAAGAATTTTCTATAATTTTTATTTGAATATTTTTTATAATGAACTTCAATATAATTCACATTTTTCTTCCTCTAGTGATTTCAGCAATGCAGTAATTATAAAGTTTCAATTCTGATTTTTCTTATGTCTATATTTGGAAGTCTTGCAAACACGTTAAAAAATTATATTTTAACTTGACATTTAGATTTTATTATAAAAATGTTTAAATTGAGAAACAAATACATTAATTATATCATGAAGTTCTGGAAGAACAATGACACACCTGCAAAAGCAATGATTTTCAGAAGATGCAAAATTAAATTTTAATAAGCTATTCTTTTAATGGAAATAAAGCAGAATGCTAGCATTGTCATTATTCTGTTGGAAGGATTATATATTTCTGAAACTAGTAACATGAGTAACTCAAAAATCCCAAATTTGCAGTTGTCATTGTTCTTTCAGAACAGTGATATAATGAAAACTAGCCCATCTTGTTTCACTTTCCTCTAGTTTGTAAAATATATCAATATTTTGTAAATTATTACAAAAAAAATTTAGCAACTTAAAATATTTTAACTACAAAAATACTACTAAAATTTTAAAATAATTGCTAGATATATGACAAAAGCTTAAAAATATTTTGATAATTTAAATTTGTGTGTAAAACTTTACTGGATACATAATTTTTCATTGCTGAATAAATTTGTCAAAAGTAAGCAAATACTTTATAGATATTTCATATCAGAAAATACTATAATTTTCATTTTAAAGAGCTAGGTTAAATATTTTTCATATATTTAAGTTTGTTTATTAAATTTTGCATTTTAAGATTCAAAAATTATAATTAAAAATCAAATTTAGTATTAAAGATGATAAAATATATATATAGTAATAGTAATGCACAAATTTAAAAATGCTTTTTCCTTAATTAAATTATAACAGTAGATAAATTCATACTAAGCAGTTAGATTTTGCTTAATACTTCTTACATAAGATACCAATAAACTGCATTTGAAAAAGATTTTTCATATAATGGGGAGAAATTATAAATTTATTTCAATACGGTTTTTAATATATTGTGTGTATATACATATGATTTTTAATTATACCAGATAACTTGGTGCATTTTAACTATTAACAAATATTATAATAAAATTAAATACCTGATCAAATTAAAATTCTGATTTAGAACATGATTTGAAAGTCAAGTTTTAAATGTTTTAATGAATTTTAATAATTCTATTTTCAGTGAATAATGTTAGGTACTTTTTTAATATATTTCAAGTTTATAGTATAGTAATATTCCGACTAATGTAAATTCGGAGATACACAACTTCTCATCCTGTCCTCTCTCCCACTTTTTTTGTTTCATAATTACATAGTGCATATACAGTATATGTATGTACATATTTCATTTGATTAAGAGTCTTTAATTACAATTACATATTATAAACTTTTATAATTTGTAGTTTTCTTGGTAATAAAGAACCAGTTAAGAACATAGTACACACATATCTGAAATTAGATTTGGGAATCTATAGAGCATAATTTTCGACTTAAATTATTCTTCCCAGTCCCATCTATTATGTATTCCAGGATATTACTATACTAAATTCAATTTAAAAATCCGTTATTGTAGTTTTAGATTACATATACAGTCAAACCTCTAAGTCGCTACCATCGGTTCGAAGGTCCTCTCTGGTGGTAAAGGAGGGTGGCGGTTTATGGTAACATGTGAGAAAACATATATAGACTAGAATGACATTGTTTCATTTAATTAAAGCTGATCAGAAATAAATTGCTGAGTAGCAGAAGGATTTTTATTTTTAAATTGCTGAGTAGCAGAAGGGTTTTTATTTTTATATTCACAAATTAAAATCTTTTTGTGAACATCTAATGTCGTTTTTGACATTTTTCCAAGTAAGAAACAGCAACGATACTCACAACAGTTGATTTATAAAAAAACAGTTTAAACTGTTTTTCTTCCGCAAAGGAATAACCTTCCGAGGTTATGGCTCTCCAGTCTTCTCCTATTTTAAACGGTTATTTTGTAAAAATCCATTTAAAGTTTTGGAATAGCTCATTTTGAAAACAGGGATGTGAATAGTCACAGGTCTTCACTAATTAAACTGGGATTTAATTTTCTTAAACTTTTTTATCATTTTTTTTATTCCATTTCTATATGTTAAATGTCAAAATAATCTATTATAAAATATCTATATTCATATTTTTCTTTTTAAAATGCACAATTTTATTTTCAATAAAATTGAACATTTTAGCTGCAAAAATATACTTTAGTTTTATCAAAAAACAGGTTATTTTATTTATTAATTTTTAAAAAATCATTAAACAGGTTCAAAAAATAATTACCAATATTTTATAATTTTATTTAAATTTTATCTTTCCAACAATTTTTTTGATGTTTTAACAAATGAAAGTAGATTCTTACTGATGAAAAGAAATTTTTGAGAAATTACATTTATTTTATTTAAATCATATTTATTATTATAATTTGCTAATACTCACAATATTATAATGATTATCTTCATTTTATGATACTATTGACTTAAAACTAGAAATGTGCAAACTATTCAAAACTTGAATCAAGTTTAGCTTCAGAATAAAACTTAACTCTGGTTTCAAAGTAAAATTCAATTGAGTTCAAGAATTTTACATACGGACAATTGCTTTACTCAAAAATTAGTCAGGCAACTATGTCCTATATGAAACATTGCTAATATGAATTCTCTCTGTTTATATGATGTCTATATTCCCAATGATCAACTACTATTGGGTTGTCTGAAAAGTCATGATGCATTTTTTTTATGTTTTAAAAAGTGTATTTATTTATAAAAAGAACAAAGATTAATCAATGATATATTGTCCATTTTGCTCGATAACTTTTTGTCATCTTTCAGAGAGCTTCATAATTCCTCCTTCATAGAAGGACTTGTCTTCATTGATGAAAAATTGAACAAGGTGCTGATTTCCAGCCTCAGCTGAATTGAATGTTATATCATGTAAGGAGTTTTGTAAAGAGCGAAACAAGTGGAAGTCTGATAGTGCAAGGTCTGGCAAGTATGGTGGGTATGGCAACATATCCCATCCAAGCTCCAATATTTTTTGGCAAGTGATCAAACTTGTGTGTGGTCTTGCGTTATTGTAACGGAACACAACTCCTTTACAATTAACGAGCTCTGGACATTTCTGAATGATGGATTCATTCAAATTGTTCAATTGCCGACAGTACACATCTGAATTGATTGTTTGGTTCTTTGGTAGAATCTTGAAAAACACGACACCTTTAAAATCCCACTACACTAAGAGCATAATCTTCCTCTGATGAATGTCTGCTTTCAGTGTTGTTTGAGGCAGATCATTATGCTGGGACCAAGACCATTTGTGCACCACATTGTAAACAATCCACTTCTCATCACCAGTTATCAGTCGCTTCAAAAAAGGATCATTTTCCTCATATTTAATGAGTATGTTGCAAATGTTTATGCGTGCTGTCAAATGAACTACTTTGAGTTCATGAGGAACCCAAATATCGAGCTTGCTTATGTATCCCAGCTTTTTCAGGTGGTTGTGAACAGTTGAATGATGGATGTTCAATGTTTCTGCAATCTCTCATGACATGTAACAATGGTTTGACCAATTAATGCCTTTATTTTATCGTCATCAATCTTGGTTGACCTTCCTGACCAAGAAGTGTTTTTGAGATCAAAGTCACCAGCACAGAATTTCATGAACCATTGTAGGCATTGACATTCTTGTAAAACATTTTCACTGTAAACTTTTTGCAACTTTTCACAAGCTTGATGTGTGTTTTTCCCTTTACAGAAGTAAAACAATAAAATATGGCAAAAAATGCAAAGTTTGGTCTTCCATCTTCAACTTGTAAAATTTATAAAAAACAAAAAAATAGATAAATTTTTTTTAAAATGAAGCTAAAATTATCAACTGTTAAATGACACAACAATAACATAGATGCGAATAACTCTAGTACTTCAAAAAATGAACAAACGCCATCTGTTATGAAAATTCGTCATGGCTTTTCAGACAACTCAATAGTTTGATCTTGCATTTATTATAAACTCATGCATATATCAAAAAATAATTGAAATATTTTTACATGAAACTTATAGAAAATATTTTACAAATATAATATTAAAAAGCATCACGGTTCATATCCTGAGAATAAGTTTGTATCTAGAGGCCAAAATGGGATATGAAAAATGTTCATATCTGGAAAAGTTCATATGTAGAAGGGTTTATAAGTCAAGCTACTATTGTACTTAGTTGGGTAAGTTTTAGTGTTAATTATGGTGTTACAATGTCTTCCCATGGAATGAACCAAGTTTTTTAGTTCTGCAGCTATTATAATATGAAACCAAGATTGAATTATTGGATTCACATTATAATTAAGTTTTATTGCTTAGCTGCTTCTGATTAACAAGTTTCTTTAGTCAACTCCATAGATTTTTGATTGGGTTAAGATTTGGGCTATTCTCACACCATTCCAGCAGTGGAATATGATTATCTTGAAATTACTTTTTGCACACAGCAGCAATACAATATGGAGCAAACTTCTGTTGAAATATAAGTGCTTCATTATCTTGGAAAAGATCATTGGTGGAAGGCTTCAGTCTGGGCTCAAGTATTTCATTTTTGTATTTTTTAAGCATTTATATTCTCTTTAATCATGCAAATTCTGCCCATACCTTTTGATATCATACAACCCCATATCATAACACTAACTGGATGTTTCATGGTAGGTATAATCAATCAGGATACAAATCTTCTCTGATTCTTTTCCTTATCTGTTTTATGTCATTGCTACCAAACAGAGATTTTGGTCTCATCATTCCAAATAACACTGTTCCATTATTCCACTGTCCAGTTAACATGGGTTTTTAGCCCTGTTTAATCTTTTCAGTCTTTGTTTGAGAGATAAAAATGACTTTTTTTGAGGAATTCTAGAATTTAGACCAAATTTCTCCAGTCTGTGCCAAACATTCCTTGCACTCAACTTCACATTGCATTGCACCATTTCGTGTTATATACACACAAATGATTTTCTTCTGTCACATAGACAGTCTCTCAATTCTTTTATCATTACTTGCTGTTTATTATCTTTTCCTGCCTTTAGCAGTCTTGTTTTGTAGTGATTGAATCTCCTTATACATTTTCAAAAATTTAGAAATGCCACCTTTGGTTAAGTTTCCACCAATTTTTCTTCTAATTTCTTTATAACTATAACCTTGTTCATTTAATATTGCTATTTTACATTGCTTTCTAGGTGACCAGTCAACTCTTTGTGCCATTTCTTTAATTTTATTACATTTTAAGTTCACTAAGTGAAAGAACACAAAAATAAACCAATCAATTTGATAGCAACCACATTAACACACTGACAAATGTTCTCCTCTCAGCTTCAATATATGACATTAATAGTTGAATCCTACTGTGACCTTGTTGGCCCTAAACACTCATTAGCTACATTCAAAATGAAGGAAAGCTATTTCATATCAACCTAAGCAAGTTGTGCTGCTGCTTCTTCTTTTTTTCTTTTTTTAGTTATTTGGCTATAATTTTTCATAGAATACAGACGATTGAACAAACTTTATTGCATTACATTCTTGATTAAATGATCTTTCCATTGATATATAATTTTATGGTATTACTCCAAAAAAAGTTGTGTTATGAGTCATTAAATCTCAAAAATACACTTTTTCCAAAAGGTTTCCACAAGTTTAGCTACTAGTGTACAATATTTAATTAAAGAATTTTTAAAATTTGCAATTTTTGAAATTTCCTTTAATTACCATAATTGCATTAAAAATTTCAATGTTCAAATAGTTGCATTGGCAGCATAGACAATTGTGATGTGAATGGGCTGAGTTTGAGTCCCAGTGAAATTTTAAAAAAAATAAGTACAGTAGGCCCTCATTTAATATTGGGCTTAGGTTCCAAAAAAATGATAACTTTAACTGAAATGATGTTAACTGAAACTGAAATCCCCATTTTACCTAGCATATAAATTCTCTTGGGATGAGTTCCTAATTTAATCTTGGGTTCTCTGATTGGAAAGTTAAAGCATTTTCACTGGTAAGTCTAGCCAAAGATCCTGTGTGTTGTATAGTTTAATTAATGTATTTTTCTTAGACAATATTATATACTTGGGTTTGTATTCATATAAAATGTGGTTAATTTGTTATCTTTATTTATTGATTTCTATCTCTCCTCTTCTTTGTGTTATGAAGGAAAATGTAAAAAAACAGGACTTTATCTCATTTCACTGCCTTAAAATTTTTTATTTTTTAATTAATTAATTTAGTTTTTCCTGACAATATGATATTGAAATGACATTAACAAGACTTATAATTTTTATTTAAATTTATACATTTTTTTAAATATTATTTCTTAGATAGATCGGAAGATTATACATTTTTTTAAATATTATTTCTTAGATTTTTAAAAATTTATGGGTAAAAATTGAAATTTCAATAACAGATGGCAATAGTTGCATATGCTGTAATACAGAATCCAGGAAACTAAGTTAAATAGATTATTTCCATATTTATGCAGAACACTCTGTTGATATAATTTTAAAATACAAATATTATATGGATCAAAACACTTTTTGTAATTGTTTACCTTATATATCCACTGTGGCCAAGTTGTAGCTTGGTGGCCATGTCTACTTAATTTAAAAAAATATCTACTTAATTTTAAAAAATAATATATTTGTAATTTGTTTATTTATTATAAAAAGTAGTATACATCTATACGAAATAAATGCATGTGAAATATATAATAAAGAATTTTTGAAACCATTATTAAGATTACCTGAAAAAAAAATTTATATGGCTTGCATTGATCCAGAAAGAAATTTATAGCAGCTCTTGAGTATTTAAGATTCTCCCTATGGCTTGTAATAACATGAAGCTTGGCCACTCCTGTTATATATGTTCCAGAGTTGGCCTTCAAATTGTTAATTTAGGTTAACTTGCACTGATTTGTTTTATTACCTTGGAATGCATATCCTTCTGATAATTCTTCTGCCATAATCTTCAGAATATATAAATATAAATCCAATTTTATATTGCTTTCAAAATTATTTCAAATCAATACTTATAATTATTTATCATTTGACAAATATTTTTTTAACTTATTTAAGCAATAAAATTATGGACAATGTTTTATATAATTATATTTATTTATTTCATTATTTTTAAATATTTTATTAATTACATGTATAAAAACATAATTTTTTAGCTACTAATATATATATAAATTTTATTATTTAATTTTTTCATTCAAGAAATTTTACTTTTAGAGAGAAAAGGCAAAAGATTGAAGATATTAAAAAGAACATTAGAGATGCAATTTTGGTAAGTGAATAGTATTTTTTCTTAAAATATTTTGATTATTATAGAATAATAAAAAAAATGTAAAAATGGGAACAAAATAAACTGACACATTTGTTTTGTTGATCTTATATGTTTTGAAATTTACAGGATGCTGCAGAATGGTATGTATAATTCATCTATAATTCTGTATCCAGAAAATTCGAAAAGGAAAATGATCAGGAAATTTAATTTATAGAAATTATAACTTTTTGTCAATATTTTTGATGTAATATAAGTAGAGTCCTAATTAACTGGACGCTACTTATATTTATTTATTACTATGTCTTGTTTAATCAAAATTCTATATTATTTGAGGAAAAAATATTGTTCACCTCATATTAATATTCTTTTAATTTTTACTATAAAATAATTGCAAATAAAAGTGTTTTAACATATTGAAGTGTGCAACAGTCAATTTCTGCCTCAGATGGTGACTGGTAATTAATGATGATGACAGCCTAATTTAGCTGTAAAAATTTAAATTATGATATCTTGCTTAATTTTCATTGAAAAATTTTGAAATTTTTACAATTTATTATGTTTTTCATTCTGATTCTAACAAAATTTTTTGTGTTATTTTTTTGCAACTTTTTATTCCATATATGACATAAACAAAAACATGATTTTTTAATATGAAATCTTAGTCATCCAATGAAATTATTGACAATTTTGTATAAAGCTACTCATCTGAATAAAACAAACCATGAATAAAGAATTATAATTTAAAAAAAAATTTTAAATAATTTAAAAAATAATCATAATTTTAAAAAAATTATAAAAAATGAAGTATTATGCAGATATTTTATAATTAATGAAGATATATCATATAATTAGTTCAAAAGTATAAATTTATTAAAATATTGTCATTTTTATTGATAATTTATATTTATTGATATGTTTTTCATTCATTTCAGTTATTTTTATTTTAATTTTTTATAAAATTTCAAATTTAGATCAATAAAGCCTAACATTTATGAAAATCATCTTCTCTCATACACAAGCAGCTATAATATTCTTTACTTTAATCTAATTTGCCTTGAGATACTTTACTGCTGTACTGCATCTAATACCACTTGCTTCAAAGCACATTAGCTTGGCTGGAATTTCCTGGGAAACAACTGGCTGCCATAAAACAATAAAAGTGCATATCCCTTTAAATAGCTTTAGAATATTTACAATTGTATTTTCTCATTTTTTGTGTATAGATCAGTAAAAGAAATGAATAAGAAATATTACTGTTTATCTTAACATAATCAATATTTTCATATTATGTACAATGTTTTGAAATTTTTCAAAATTTTGTACCTCATCTTAGGAAATATTCAATTTTTACTTAAAATTTCAGAAATATAATTTATTTCATATCAAATTCAGAATTATTTTCATAGAGTAGATTATTAAAGTGAAAAATGTGATGAAAAATCCAAATTACACTAAGTGGATCCATTCAAAACAACTTATGTAAAAATGTAATTTAAAAAAAAAAATGGCAATTAAAAAATTTAGGAACCACCATCAGATGTATATATTTTCAGACAGTAACAATAAAAAACTGATATGCTATATCTATATTAACCGGTTCACTGCATTGTCATGTATACAAGTCAAGATGACAGAATAAAAAACAATTAAAAAATAATATAAAAAATTCAATCCTGATTTTATTAATCCATCTTTTGTGTTGACTTGAACAAAATATAATGTGATTTATTAGTCAGAAAGGACACTTACAAAGTTTACAAATGAACAGTACAACTACAGACACGACGAGACATGGGAGACACCCAGACGACGAGAGGTTATTTTGTTGTATAAACAAAAAATTATTGATACAAGAGAGTGCGTCGATCGTTACATTTATAATATCTCCAACACCCCCCACTATCGATGTGCTCTCTTTGCGTCTTTACATCAAACACACATCAGTATTTTTACAATGCGTTATACTTAACCTTTGGCAATGCTTTAGTCATTATGTCCGCTACCATCTTTTCTGTTTGAAGATAGTTCACTTGAATTTCATAATTATCTTGCGCTTCATGCGAAAAATAGTATCTGATATCTATGTGTTTGCTTCTATTATGCTGCACATTATTTTTGCACAAACTAATTGCACTTTCGTTGTCACAGAACACAGCGGTTGTTCTTCAACATAGTTTTGGAAACCCATAAAACCTAAGGTTCTTCTTAAATATATTATTTCTTTAGTAATTTCTGAAAGTGCCATGTATTCTACTTCCATTGTCAATAACGCTACTGATCTTTGTTTTTTTGCCATCCAACTGATTGGTCCATTTGCTAACATTATGACTCCTCCTGAACATGAGCGATGATCATCTATATCTCCAGCCCAAATGGAGTCAACATAAGCATGCATATTTTCATTTTTTTTAATGTACTTCACACCATGGTCTGTTGTTCCTCGTACGTATCGTAATGTGCATTTAGCCATCTTAGTGCATTTCTCCTGGGTCTGCACAAAAACAGCTAAGCACACTGGCTGCAAATGTTAAATCTGGCCTCGTTGCATTCGCAATGTATATTAAACCACCAACAAATTCTTTATATGGTTTCTTTTTCATCTCTTGTCTTTTACTTTCTGTTTTTGGCCCTTGTTGTTTTGTCAATTTTATATTTGATTCTATAGGCATTGCTATTGGTTTTGAGTTCTCCATTTGAAATTTCTTTAACAGGTCATCTGAATACTTTCTTTGACTTAATTTTATACTGACTGTGGGTCTGTCTCTCTCAATCTTCATTCCCAATATATCACTGGCTGGTCCTAAGTCTTTCATTTTAAACTTGTTCTTTAATAATGTCTTAATTTCATTTATTTTGCTAATACTTTTCGATGCTATGAGTAAGTCATCGACATAAATTATCATTACTACTTTGTTTTCTTTGTTTCTCCATATTTGTGTAAACACAGGGGTTTATTTGTGCTTTCTTCATTTTCATTGAGGTTAGGTAATCATCTAATTTATTATACCATTCTCTTCCTGCTTTTAGTCCATAAAGTGCTTTATTTAATAAGCATACTTTTTCACTTTCCCCCTCTTTGGTAAATAACTCCGGTTGTTGCATATAAATCTCATCATTTAAGTCTCCTTGTATATATGCCGCTATTACATCCATTTGGTGTATGTGTAGTTCTTCTTCTACACAAATAGCCAAGAGAGTTCTAATTGTTTCTATTCTTGCTACCGGTGCGAAAATCTCATTATAGTCAAATCCACTTCTTTGCTCGCATCCCCGTGCTACTAATCTTGCCTTGTATTTTTCTATAGTATTATCTTGTCAACGTTTTTAAAAACCCACTTATTCGTTAAAACTTTTTTGTCTTTTGGATGTTCTACTAGTTTCCATGTATTATTTTCCATAAGGGATTTATATTCATCTTCCATAGCAGTTAGTCATAAACTACTATCCTTCCTTTTCAGCATTTGTTGTACGTTTAGGAGTTCTAACTCGTTATCATTCACTTCATGACGATAGATATTTGCTTCATGAAATAATTTCCTTGGCCTTCTTATCTTTCCTGTTTTCTGTATTTTAGGTCTTCCTGGACCTCTTTTAGTAACTGTGTTCTTTATGTTGTTTGGTTGTAGGTCAATTTCATCTAGTTGTTCTAAGCTTTCTGTGTTGGATTTGTCGTTTTCTTTCGGTTCACTTTGAATCTATCTTTCTGAATGTTTTCTACCAGATATTGTTTAACATTTTCATTTTCCAGTGTAATGCTTATAGTTTCTTTATTTTCCACAAGTGGCACAAAAGAAGATTCAAGATAGTCATTATTATTCTTCCAATTGTCATCTTCAATTTTTAATGTTTCGTGAAAACGAACATTCCAATGTTTCATGACAGTCCTCCTTTTGGGATTCCAAAGTCTGTACGCCTTTGCTTCCTCAGAGTAACCGACTAATATATATGGATCACCTTTTGATTCAAACTTTTCTCTCTGTGTTCCCTTCTTTAATGCTATTACTTTGCTACCAAAGATTCATAAAACCTATGTATGGCTTCTCGCCTTTCCACAATTCTATGGGTGTAACATTATTTATTATTTTCGTGGGACATCTGTTGCATATGAAGTTTGCAGTATTGACAGCTTCAGCCCAAAAGTTTGTAGGTAAATTTGATTCCAACAGCATGCATCTTGCCATCTCGACTAGTATTCGGTTTGCCTTCTCTGCAATTCCATTCTGTTGGGGACAATATTCAACACTAAGTTGACTTTCTATGCCTTCTGCTTCAAGAAACCTTTTAAAACTTTGTGAAGTACCGTATTTGCCGGCATATAAGATGCACCGGCGCATAAGACGCAC
>AYEL01063674.1:0-43357 GCA_000484575.1 Olivierus martensii
TGGCGGGAAATTCAATTTGAAATTTTTCCGGATTTAGCTGGTGCACCCCGTATATATATGACATACTGTATGTACTCGAAAAAAGCCGATCCATGTATAAGCTGAACCCCCTGACTTCAGAGTTTAAAAATCGGTAAAAATGCATAACCCATGTAGCCTACTCCTGACTTTAGCACTTAAAATTCAGCAAAAATTTGAAACTGATAAATTATGTGATTTTTGATTTTTAGTTATGATATATTAATGCCATTTGCCAACGTGATTTTTGATTTTTAGTTATCATATATTAATGCCATTTGCCAAAAAATATAAATATATTCTATTGAAACATTAAATATATACATATAAAATAAATTTTATAATATAAACACCAATATATAATTTAAAAGATAAAATTTTATGTTACCCAAAGCGATCAAGTGCATCATGCCGTTGACTCCAACCTGCATTTGTATAAGTGCATCAAATAGGCAATGCTGTGCTGCTTAATGCGCCGTGACGCAGAAATTCTAGATGACAATCCAACACAGCATGCCTATATAAGATTCTTGGATTATTATCGGAATTTGTGTGTCGCGGCGCATCAGGCAGCGCGGCATCGCCTAGCTGATGCACTTATATAAATGCAGGTTAGATTCGGTGGCGTGACAAGCTGGATTGCATCAGGTAAAGTAAAATTTTACTTTACCCGATGCGGATGTTAGGGTGATGTCGCTTCAGAAAATATCAAGTTAACGAATAATAAATTTTGATAATTTACATAAAAATATTTTCCTTTTATTAATGTTATTGAATAACTGTTTTCTTTTCTTAAAAAAATTCATATTTAAGTATCACAGTAAAAATTCCATTGGATTACGTCTACATCACGGCTCCCAAGAGAAGTTCAAAGTTTCGTTTTCCTTTACATTGTATTTTGTCTAGTTGAGTTGAGTTATTGTATTCAAATCTTTGGTCGTATTTTAAAATGAGTGAATCATCCTAACGATGATGTCATACACCATTAGGATTGGTTAAGATCGTGTTGTTAGGATGACATGTGCAACGTGATTTCTAGACGTTAAGCGTGCGATTTTGAAGTTTTGATTTTGCTTACGATGAACTTTTTTGATAGACTAATGTTATTTTTCAGTACAGATTTTAAATTATTATTATTTTGTCGTTATTTTAAATATTATTTTAGTTACTTTTTAATCTATTTTAATTAAATCATGGATGAGTTAAATATAATAAGCATTTATGGATTACTATTGAATGGATTAAAATATTAATTTAAAATAATGAAAATATATTTATTTTTCACTCAAAAATGAATCCTAGGTAAGATTCTTGATCGATTATCGAATTTTCGCGTTGCATCGTATCGAGCAGCGTGGCGTCGCCTATTTGATTACAGTATATAGATGCAGGTTGGAGTTGGCGGCGTGACACCTCGATCGCTTCAGGATAAGATAAAATTTTACCTGGTATTGTATTAAACGAATTATTGCAAAATTTCTTTCCTGGTCTACAGGAGACGTTCAATAACATATATTACTTCAATGGTTTTGATTATTACTTCAATTTCTCCGGCTAAAGAAAAGTTGATTTTTTTGATCCGTGTATAAGCCGCCCCACTTCAGAAAATTTTTTGAGAAAAAAACCTTGGCTTATACACGAGTATATATGGTAAATATTTTTGTAGTTAGTTAAATATTGGATACTATACAAAAATGACTCTGAAAATATATATAAAGCAGTCATGTTGCATTTGCTTTGTGTTAGTAGCACATATTATGATAGTGGATAGATCCACCATATTTATTTCTAAAAATGTCAATGTCTTCTTGATTATATTATTAAAAATATGCAAATCTATGTATAATATTCACATTTAAAAACAGTAATGGAAAAATTATTGCATCACTGTTCCATAAGCAGCATATTCAGCTATTCAGTTGTTATATGTGAAAATATTGTAATACTGGTGATGTTTAACAATAGCGAAGAATATAAACAATATAAAAATATTTAATGTGTCACTTAATACATTATAACTGGATATGCATTAATGAATTACAATTATGAAGCTGTAATGTTTATGTAAGTGTTTTGTCATTTATTCCAATAGCGAACTTGATTAGAGAATTTTTTAAATTATTAAAAAAGTTATTAATAGCTGAGATACATTATTAAAAAAACTTCTAAGAAAACTTTTCTACCTTTTTACTTACACAATTTTATTAGTCAAGCCCAATTTTTTTGTAGAAGGAAATAAAGCATTTATTAGTGATATAAACTATAGCACTGTTAACTTCAAAAAGTTCTTGTTGGCAGCTTATATATATAGAAAATGTGGCTCAAGTCATAAAGAACATAAAATGGAACACAACTGAATTGTGTTCTATTTTACATTCTATACAACACTACCTAGTGCTGAACTGTTCTCTCTCTTATTATTACAAAGTGACAAAATTCTACAACCTTAGTTGTTAATCTAATCATTAATTTCAGTTTATTCAGTTTCAGACTGTTATTATTGTTAAGATTATTTGTTCATTACAGTAGGTGCCCTCTTAACCGGCCTCAGTTCAACTGGCCATCGGTTTAACCGGCCATTCAGCTAACAAAATGACTCATACAGCAATTGTCACCGCCTGTCACGACGTGTTTGTCTCTACCCTCCAGGTATTTATTAATTGCTCTATTTATTTGAGCAGTGGACGTTGTTATTGCTTTGTGTAAGCAGTGTACATGGTTATTTCTACTCAGTTACTGTAATTCAGTTTGTGAAAAAATTTTCGTTGGAAAAATGAGCGAAAAACGAAAACAAAATGTAGTGATGATGGAACAAAAATTAAATGCTTTAGAATGTATAGACAAAGGTGAACCAGTGAAACGTATCTGTAACGAACTCAGTGTAGGAAAGAGTACAGTGAACGACTGCTGCCGGAATCTTAAATCCATATACTGTATACTGTATATGTAATTCGGTTTAACCGGCCATTTCGTTATCTGGTCAAAGATTCAGTCCCATGGTGGCCGGTTAAGAGGGTACCTACTGTAATTTTAAAATATGAATTAACCATGTGCATAGCACAGAGCTAAATATTTTCTTGAAATCAATATTAGTAGTATTGTGGGACCAGAGGGTTGATTTTGATAAGATTCAACTGCCGAGCGGAGACAGTCGAGTCAGGATTCTGACACCAGGTGTGATAAGTTTTTCGCACTCACACCAAATGCGGATTTTAGAATATAAGGCCGAAAATTTCAATAAAGGCGCATGGATAAGTGGCCACTCCAGAGTTCAGATGCTGTTGGAAACACACAGAAGCAAATGCGACTAATTTAATTAATAAAAACAAAAACATTTATTGATACTAAGCTAATAATTACAAAATTAACCTTCACCAAGAACAAATAGACAATCTCAAGAATGAACATAATCAAATTATTAATTCTAATAAACAATAATTCTAACTAATAGACGATTGAGTCAAGAAAAACCGAGGAAACCCTTCGTATCATATTTATAACAACCTGTCCTAACATTAATGAAATTTTCTTGCGTTTATAAACAATATCTTCTGAGAGAGAGCTGTCTCAAATTCTTCTTTTCTCTTCTAAAGTTGGTTCAATGGATTTGATGAATTATTCTATGAGACGGAAGACATCTAGACAAGACGACTGACACAACTGTCGGACAGGACTGACAGACACACCACAAGTGCTCTTGGACAACACTGAGCTCCAACTTTTTGGAGCAGAGTCAGTCCCTGCCCCTCGATGTCTTCGCCAATCCTGTCGGACGAGAGAAACGGTTCGAATTCATTCTCGAATCCTATTCGCTCCAACAGATGACGAATTTTCCCGGGACTGGCTGCAGAACTGTCAGGATTTCATTTTTTATGACTCGAGGGTTGTTAGGAGATTCGTTAAACTTTGATTCCCTTAATGTCAGTGCTAAGAACTTTATTTTCTCTCTCGAGGTATGGTTTATAACAAGTTTTATAATTTAGAAGGAAAAATTCTTACCCATGCCAAAAGGTTATTCAAAAATTCTAGTCTAAAGATTTTCTCGGTTTTATTAGCTTTTCTTCGGTTTTATGCTTACATAACTTTAACTGGATAAAAGATTCTGCTTTATTTATAATTATATGCTGATTTAATATTATTTTATAAAGTTATAAGAAATAATTGATAATTAAGACATTCGTTAAAACATATATAAATATTCTAGTATTAACGATTTAACATTGTAACATTTAGCAGAGTATGTAGTTTAACAATATCTTATAATATTATAAAAAAATAAAACACAAAAAAAAATATTTTTACACATATATATATATATATCGATAAAGGAAGGGAGCAGTTGGCTTCATGGACGATACCGGAAAATCGGTGACAGTAGTATATCTGCGGTTGATTAGTCAGCTAGTAACAGGAGACCTTTAACTATGGCGGTTGTTTACAAAAACTCCTGTACGATGTCTCCAAGACGAACACATGTGCAATAACTGTAAATTTTATTTCGATGAATTTATAGAAAAAGGGAGCAAAGGTGGGGTTTGGAATCTCATTTTAGACGAATTTATAGAAAGGAGGGTTAAAGGTGGGTTTTGGAATCTCACAGTATAAATGTTTCTATATCATTTGAAGATTTCTATAGAACTATTGAGTCAATAACAAATTGTTCATTGAGCAAAACTATGAGAAAAAAAAGAAATAAAAAGTTTCTCGTGGACACAATGAATGACTATATAACAGTATTTTTGTACTCTGTCAATATATTGAGCGTACAAAAATACTGTTAGATAATGTTTCTTGATAGTGTGTATAAATTTTGTTAATAGTACATGAAACAGAATTTTGTACAATATGGGTAAACATGCAAGTGGTCTATATTGTTCAAGTTTTTTAGTGCCAGTGCTTTTGGATTTAATGTATATAAAGTCATAAGAAAGGAATAATAGTATTGTTTCTGTTTAACAAAATCTATAAAATGATGTATAATGTAATAATGAATGCATATGAATTGTTTGTACCAATAATTTAAAATATTATACATTCTTGGCATTTTTCAGCTATAAGTTCTGCATGTAACTTGAGAGATTTTCTATGATGTTATATTTATATATTCTATTTGATTATGTATTCTTCTACATTAAAGTAACAAACACTTGCATTGTGTATTACTGTGAGGTTTCAGCTGTAGTTGACCTCACAAAAAAATTACACAATTAGTAGTTTTAAGAAAATATTTATTAATCTTTATTTACATTGTTATTAATTAAAAAAATTTACCTGCAGTTGCATGCTGTCTCTACATGACCTAATACAAGATAGAGAAATCAAAATGGCTAATCAGGAGGAAAGAGAGGCAGCACATCAAAGAACCATTGTATCATTCTGTAAATTCATCTCTTTGTTGTAAACTTACATAAATCATCTGCATTCCTGGATTATACCTTGGGTCTTGATTCATGTACAGTGGGTGATCAGTTAACGAACATAATCTGTTCCAAGAAAATGTTCGTTATCCGAATTGTTCATTAACCAATCATCGATTTTAATAGGAATTTGATTAATTCGTTCCGGAGACCCCAAAAAACATAAATAAAATATATAATTTCTTACTATGTTTATTTATATGTAATAACAGTAATATATACATAATAGATGAAAATGCAAGACTATGTATGTTTATTTTCTGATAAAAAAATCTGCCCAATATCGATTGCTTTTCTCTCTCCTTCAGGATTTTTTGGAAGTGGATTAATAGCATTGTCATGATAGAGATCCCCAAATCTATTGACCTTAACTTGGTATGGATGCCATTCTAACAACAAAAAATTGTAAAATCTGTCTCTTACCTTCTTTAATAAATCTTTGATTTGTTTTAAGTTGTCTCAGAGTTCATTTTAATCAGGAAAAACTACTGTTCTTTCATTCTTACCCATAGGTCTACGAACGCGCAAGTCCAAATTCTGTCATTCTGCTAGGTTAGTTAAGCCGAAATATCCTCATAGAATATTTTAATTGGCGGCGGCTACTTATAGAGCCGCCATCATCACAAGCTGACCAACACCTATGATCGGGTCAACCGGAAGATTAAAGGATGGGTTTCAACGGTCCGGGCCCAAATCCCTCCTAAAAAATTGGAGGAGTGGGACCCCCAGCTCCTCCAGAATGGCAAGCCACAGCTTTACCACGCAGCCATCCGGCTCATCGGTCATTCAGTCAGTCCGTGGGTCCCACAGTTTGTTTTGTGAAGTGTTCATTATCCGAACATAAAAATCTCTCAAAAAAGTGTTTGTTATCCGATTTGTTCGTTATCTGAACTGTTCGTTAACCGATCACCCACTGCATATATAAATCATCAACTGATCAGTCCATTTTCAAAGTTCTCTTCAGTTTCTCTACTGTCCTTTTCCAGTATTAGTCAATCATGTATTCCTTGCCAAACTTTGTATCATGTGCCATTCTCATTATCATCAAACATTTTGTTATTTATATTTATTTTTATTGTTATTTTTTTTGTAGTAAATAGTGAATTATTGACTGTGGAACTGTGCTATCTTGTTCTACTAAATCTACAGTGCGAGATGAAGGACTACTCTCATAAATTCAACTAACTCATAATTCTGAATATTTATGTATTATTTTATGAGCTCCTAGCCATGGACTGGATAACTAGGACACCTGTCTGTGATAGGATAACTATTCGACCAGATTTTAGTACCTTGTCCTGCATCACTAAATGTCTGGATTTTAAGATATATCCCATTTTTAAGATGGAAATTTTTTACTTTCTGACATTTTCATGCAAAATAGGCTACATCTAACATTTTTCAAAATTGAAGATTCAGAACATATCAAATCAATGTCAACTTCATGCCAACACCTGCCAATAGTGCAATGGTCTCAAAACTTAGTTTGTGGACTCGTGGATAACATGATACTCCTATATTGAGACCATTGTCATATTTATTATAATTTTGCAATAGTATAAAAAATATTCAGAAAAATAAAAATTTATAATTGTTTTTCATAAAATATTTAAAAATCAATAAATTGCTTTTATAAATTATATTGAAATTCCATAATACATAAAAATTTTTTCAGTACGAAACTTCTATTTCAAACTTATAAAATTGCTATCATTTATAAATGGTTTATAATTTTGAGCATGAATTTAAAAAACAAACAATAGTTAACATAATAAGCTCTTCAAACTATTTACCTCATGTAAAAAAACTTTTTTTGGATAGCATTAATTTTAAATGAAGTCCTAATCAACCAAGATTTCTAAAGTGATCCTTTGAAGAGAATGAGTTTGAGATCCAAGCAATAGTATTTTACAATTTAAATTCTTCAATTACAGGTCAATACGTTATAGCTGTTAAATATTATACTTAAGCTTAAGAAGTGTATTATTGTATTGATGTTATTATTAATTAATAAAAATTGAATCTGATAAATTGATAAACATATAAGTATGAAAATAAAATAGTTAAATTTATCGATTACATTCACTTAAAACTGCTTAAAAACTTCCTTTTTGAACAATATCAAACAGAAATAGTTAAATTTATTGATTACATTCACTTAAAACTGCTTAAAAACTTCCTTTATGAACAATATCAAACAGCACAAATGCACAACATAAAGAGAGACAAGGTGTTTACAGGATTCCATTCCGAGACGTACAATCAAACGAGGAAAAGTCGTATATAGGTGTAACATCTAGAACTATCGAAAGAAGAGTTGAGGAACACAAACGGGACATACAGCAAGCAAAACTCACAACTGCATTGGCCGTAGAAGCATACAACAAGGATATCGAGGTGGAATGGAACAACGTAAAGCAGATAAAACCAGTACAGAGTAACACGCTACCTGTAATTACAGAGACTCTGGAAATATTGAAGCGTATAGATAAAGAAAATTTGGTAAATGATAGAGTTAATTGGGAACCGCCGTTGGCATGGAAATACGCTTTAGCTAACCACGAAAGATAATTAGTAATAACAAGTTGTTATTTGAACTATGTATCGAGTATCGCAGCTGGCCGACTTGTTAGGATGGATAGTTTGTTTTGATAAGTTCACCTCATTTTTTGGTGCTGTTTTTAGTTTATTCTTGTATTATATTTTATTTTATTTTTCGTTTTGATGTATATATTTATTTGTTATATTTTCTCATTTATTTTAGTGCATTTAAATTTGAGTTGTATTCTTAATAATAAGTTTTAAATTGAATGATTCTGTTATTCTAAGAATGTAACTGTCATAACAATACGTTAACTGTAATTGAATATTAGAACTAATGTAATAATTCTAAATGCCTGAGGATGGTGTACTAGCACCGAAAACGTTTGCATTTTTTCGATGGTAGAATAAACATGGTATAAAACTAACTGCGTTTGTGCTGTTTGATATTGTTCAAAAAAATAGTTAAATTTATGCTTGTGGTTGAATTTTTCCTGTTCCAGATTGACATTAGTAAAAAATAGTTAGTCTAGTCCATGAATAGGAAACTTGACATTTTTGTTGCCAACTTCTAGGTCAAACATCAAGTTGACATGTGAGCTGGACTTGTAGCATCTGATCTTGTCATTGTATTACTTCTTGAATTAAGAGAGATGATCAATAATTCTTTAATGATTACAGTGTTAGAATAAAACACTGTAATCATTATAGCAGAAGTACCCAACCTTTTTTTGAAAGGGCCACATAAACAATTTTCTAATGAATGGCAGGCCAGATTAGAATAGATTGAGGATTTTTGTAACTGGACAAGAAATTTTCTAAAAATGTTATTGGTGAATTGGAATTAATTGTGCCATATTATTTTATAATTATAATGACAGTTTTTTGCCATATTTCGACATTTGTATGTTTTAAAATGGATAAATCAGATGCTTAATTGCATCACTATAATGATTTTGTTTTAGTTTCAAATGAAAATTATCTATAATCAATAACGAAATATTACTTATTTTATGTAACAGGTACATTAGAAAATTGTACAAAAATAATTCATTTTATTTTAATTTTAAGTAATTTTAGCTTACTGGACACTGCTATGTTGTAACATAGGATATCATCATCAAAATACAAATATAAAAGCTTTGCTAATTTAGCTAGAGAGTCACCAGCATGGCAATTGATATGTAATGTACAAAATCATGGCATTTTGCAATCTCTGAATTAAACAACAAAGTATAATAGAATACAATTTTAGCTCACTGGGCAGGAAAATCTGGAATCGTTACACACAATGGATTTACGCCCAGTGAGCTAAAATTGTATTCTATTATAGTTGGAAATAATGGATCAGCGTAAAAATGTGGTAGATTAAACAACAAAGTACTTTTCAAAGAATTATGATGTTTGAATGACCTTATTTATACAAAAGCCTTATTTATAAATTCAGAAAATAAATATTCAGAATATTTATAATAAATAAACGTAAACAATAAGCCAAATATTATCTTACTTATTTGGCTTATTGTTTACTTTTATTTAATAACTAAAGTAAGATGTATTTCAGTATTTATAATAATTTTTATATTTTCCAATTCTTATTTAATTTCATCCTTCATTTCTTTTATAAAGAACAAATACACTGCTGCTCATAACTATAGGTCCACCAGGAAACAGCTGTTTGCGAAAACATAAGGAACCCTAATGATATTAGAATAAGTTTATGGTGTACTATAAATGTGAGACAAATGATTTCACGTTTTATTCAAATATAAACAAAAAAGTACACAGGAAATACAGCAGAAGTCATTTCTCACACTGTCCATATATATAGGACCACTCCTGGGACAACGTAATGGGACTGTCTAATTTGCATCTGCACTTGCTAATCATTGCATTCTTTATCATCAGTGTTGACAACACACATTTACAGCATGCCTCATGGAAAACAACTCACAGAGGAAGAAGTTCGAGAAGTCTGATACCTGCATGGTGCAGGATGGTCACAATGGAAAATTGCTGCAAAAATTGGGCGATCCAAGCATGCAGTTCAACTCATGATTAAATGTGGGATATCTGGAATAACAATAAAACGTCCAGGACGAAAACAAAGCCTCTCTGCAAAAGCCAGAAGACGAATCATCCACATGGGGGTCTCGCAAAAGATATCTGCAGCCGCTATAGCAATGCACCTTCCATCAGCACCATCACGGCAAACTGTGTCTTGAGTGCTACACAAGACCTCAAACATAAAATATGTAAATATGAAAGCAAAACCATGTTTAACAAAATGCCATAAGCAACAACGCATGAATGCTATAGAAGAGTGGATGGCACTATGCATCCGATGGGACACCGTGTTGTTCTCTGATGAGAAACGCTTCAACCTTGATGGTCCAGACGGTATTCATTACTACTGGCATGATCTCAGAAATAATCATCAAGTTCAAAAGAGTTGCCAAGCTCATGGTGGTTCCCTCATAGTTTGGGGAGTTTTTTCAGTCAGAGGAACAACAGATCTCGTGGTGATTCCCTCTACTATGAATTCTCAGCAGTATATTGGAATGCTGGATACACAATTAACGGCATAAGGCTGGCCTCTTGGTGTTCTTGTTTCAGCAGGACAATGCCTCATACCATACCTCACATGCAACAAAACAATGGCTAAATGACCATGATATTAAGTGCTTGAGGTGGCCAGCGAGATCCCCTGACCTGAACATAATAGAAAATGTTTGGGGCTATATGGTTTGACATGTCTATCATCACTGCAGACAGTTTTCATCCATTGCAGACCTTGAAGAAGCAGTGTATGCTGTGTGGAACGCACTCTCACCTGGCTTGCTGTCAAATTTGGTTGCAAGCATGCCAAAAAGAATGGCAGTGTGTCTGAAAACAGAGGAAGACCTACATCTTACTAAGAAACACTCTAGAAGGCCAAGCTCTGCCACCATGTCTGTTTTTTCAGGGATCCGAGGGGTGGTCTTATATATATGGACAGTGTGAACCCGAGTTTTTAATGTTGTATTTTCATTAATATCACTTCTATTTTTTATTTTATCTTGAAACACTATTTTATTATTAGTATATTTTTTACTATTATTATTTTTGTAGCAGTGAAATTTGGTAGTAGTAGTGTAAGTATTTATACGATGTTTGATGACGTCGTGCATTCCCCGTCCACGAGTTTTTAATGTTGTATTTTTATTAATATCACTTCGGATTTTCACTTTATTATGTTGTAACATTATTATTATTATTATTATTATCATTATTAGTATTTGTTACCGGTATTATGATTGTTTTGTAGAAGTGGAATTTGTAGTGATAATGTGTAAATGTTTATACAACGTCTCTTATGACGTCATTTTTGAGTTGTTTATTTTTGTAGGGGTTGGCTTCTCTCCGTTCTGTATATTCAGTACAGCTGAAGTTGACCTACTGATAAGGTCGAAAGCGTTTCTGTTAATAAAGTATTTATCCTGTTTAGAGCTTTGTATTTTGTGTGCATTTTTTTGTGACTTCTGCTGTATTTCCTGTATACTTTTTTGTTTATATTTGAATAAAACATGAAATCATTTGTCTCACACTTATAGTACACCATAAACTTATTCTAATATCATTAAGGTTCCTTATGTTTTCGCAAACAGTTGTTTCCTGGTGGACCTATAGTTATGAGCAGCAGTGTATTAGCAGGCCAGACAAAATATTTGCAAGCTGGATAAGGTCCATGGATCATAGTACAAGGACTCCTGCATTAGAGTATAAACTTATTTGTGTGTAAAGAGAAATAAAATAATTGTGAATGAAATGTGATAAAAGAATAAGATGCTATAATAGATGATTTGGAAGTAAATCTGATTGAACTGAATTACTCTCATTGGAATAGTTAGTGCTAAATTTTTTAATTTAAGATTATTGTTATTATTAGTCAACAAATATTTGAATAATTCTGTATTATAGTAGATATCAGTCATTAGACATAATTAAGAAAAAAAAATCTTTGTGTTAATGAAATCTATTTTGATTAAGTATAATTGTTATTTTAAATAAGGTATTTGTTGATTAAATTTTTTATAAGAATTTTGTTAAATTCATGTTTCTATTTTCTAAATGTCAATTAATTTTATTACTCCATACTCTCATGTATAAGTAGACACTCAACATTTATGCATTAGAACAATATAACATTCATTGAAATAAACAGATAATTTTTTTTTATAATTCAAATGCTTTCAAAATTCAGTTCACAATATGAATAAATATGAGTACTTTAATGAAAAATCAGATTCATAGCATTGAAACATTATTATATGGGGAGAGAGATGCAATTTGTCATGTCCCTATCCAATTGTATGTAGCTGACAATATGATTTTATTGAAAATGTTTGTTTGACAACAAATATAAAGAAATATTAACATTTTTGTGAAAATCTGAATTTCAATAAGTATTTAATAAAGTTTAAATCATGAAAATCAGAATGAAACATGCAATGGATATTTTTCTGCAACTAATGGAGTGGAAAGCTAACTAATTCACATGATTGGCAAAAGTGCAAATCTGATATTTGAAATCCACTGAAAAATATCCCATACTTGCAAAATTATCAGAACTATCAGAGAATGTATAAATTGTTTGATCAGAAATATTAGTATCACTATATTTATATTTAATATTAACTAATGATAAATAGAGCAGCAGCTATTATATTTACTCAGTAAAAAAAAGATTGAGCTATAGATTTCGAAGTTTATTTATGAATTGTTGTTAAATTAATATTTTTGAATGTATTTAAATATGATTATTCACATGCATTCATGAATTTTTAATAATAGAAGAAAACTATTTTTTAGGGGAAAAAATATTTGATCCCAGTTGCCAAAAGATACTTGATGAATTTTATATATTTTTGTTGCATTTGCAGAATATTAGATCAGATATTTAAATACATATGAAAATATTGATTTATTAACAGTCATATAGATCCATAAATATTTAATAACAGAATCAGTAAAATTTTTTTTTTTTTTAGATAAATATGGTGGAGTCACAACAAAACTGGCAAATTTTGATTGTATGAAAAATTTTCCAATTTTTAACTTTTTAATATTAAAATTTTTCAATTTTTAATATATAAACAAACTCTCCATTTATAAAATTTTTTCTTTAGAAAATTTCTCAGCTTATACACGAATATATACAGCAATCTATTTAATTTATTTTTGTTAAGAATTATTTATCTGTTTATACTATGTTTGCAAATAAGATTTATGAAATTCAGTGTTTACGTTTAGAAATATTTAAATTACTGTATATACTCGTATATAAGCCGAGGATTTTTTCAAAAAAATTTCTGAAGTGGGGGGTCAGCTTATACATAGCTTATACATTCAATTTCTCCAGCCAAAAAAAAAAAAAAAAAAAAAAAAAAAAAAAAAAAAAAAAAAAAAAAAAAATTTCTGAAGTGGAGGGGTTGGCTTATACACGGATCAAAAAATATTTTTTTTTTTTTGGCTGGAGAAATTGAAGTAATAAGCAAAACCATAACTTATTAAACGTCTCTTGAAGACCAGGAAGGAAATTTTGCAATAATTCATTTAATACAATACTAGGTAAAATTTTATCTTACCCTGAAACAATCAAGGACGTTGCATCGCATTGCCACCGATACCATGCAACAACTTGACAATCAATCAAGAATCTTATCTAGGATTCATATTTGAGTGAAAAAATATATCTATTTTTCATTATTATTAATTAAGAATATTTTAATTGATTCGCTAGTAATTGATAAATGCTTATTATAATTAACTCATCGATGATTTAATTAAAGTAGATTAAAAAGTAACTAAAATAATGTTTAAAATGACAAAAAAATTATTATTATTTAAAATCTGTACTGAAAAATAACTGTAGTCTATCAAAAAAATTCATTGTAAGCAAAATCAAAACTTTGAAATCGAATGCTTAATGTCTAGAAATCACGGTGCACACATCATCCTAATAGTATATGACATCATCATTAGGAAATACAATCAAAGATTTGAATACGATAACTCAACTATACAGAAAATGAAACTTCGAAAGGTCTCTTGGGAGTTGTATTCTAATGGAATTTTTATGGGGATAATTTAATATGAATTTTTGTAGAAAAGAAAACAGTTATTCAATAACAACAATAAAAAGAAAATATTTTTATGTAAATTATCAAAATTTATTTACTATTCGTTAACCTCATATTTTCTGAAGCTACATCATCCTAACAGATGTCATACACCAATATCAATCTTGTTTCCAAATTTTACTTTACCCAATGCAATTGATGCTGCCAACTCCAACCTACATTTATATACTGTAAGTGCATCAGATAAGTGATGCCACGCTGCATGATGCGCCATGATGCAGAAATTCATGACAATAATCAAAGAATCTTATGTAGGCACACTGCACTGATCACTTTAGCTGGATTAGTGCCGAGAATTTCTGCATTGCAGAGCATCAGGCAGTGCAGCGTCACCTATCTGATGCACTTATACAAATGCAGGTTGGAGTCAGCGACACAGCGTGCTCGATCACTTTGGGTAAAGTAAAATTTTTCCTTTTAAATTGATGTATTGGTGTTTGTATTATAAGAATTTATTTTATATTTAAAGGTTCAATAACATATTTATTTTAACAAATGACATTAATATATTGGTAACTAAAAATCAAAGATCACATAATTTATCGGTTTCAAATTTTTATAGAATTTTAAGTGCTAAAATCGGGAGTAGGCTTATACATGGGTTTCACATTTTTATCGATTTTCAAACTCTGAAGTTGGGGGGTTGGCTTATACACAGATTGGTTTATATTCAAGTATATATGATATTTCCTATTCTAGTAAGATGTACTGACAACTTTAGCAAATCTTGGTTGAAAAGTTTTCTATCTGTTAACACTTATAATAGTAGTTAAGGATAATTGGAATCTATACAATTGGAGTTTTATGTATAAAATTAATGCTTAAAAAATGAACTGAATGGAACAGATATTTTATATAATAGTTAACCTACTGCTTCATTCAGAAATATTGCATTTAGGTAATTTTTTTAAATATAATTTAACTTTTATTTTCAACATAAGAATATAAAATAATATTGCATATAAATACCTCGTATCAACTAAAGGGAGGAAATCCACTTCATGCAGAAGTTTCAAACTAGGCAGACTATAAACAACAATATTACCATTTCCAATATAAGCTGCTAAACAAACATTTCCTGAAAAAAAATTTAATCATTCAGTTATTAAAAAAACTTAAAATTCTGTAACAACATTTTGGATGCTGTTATTTAAATCATTAGTTTATAAATCAAACAGAATAGAAATTTCATTATTCACAAATTCAAATTTTTAAAATGATGGAAAACTTAGTTGCTTTGAAAAAGCATTAAGATTTGTATGAACATATTCTAAATATTCATCATTATTATCCCAATACCTTCATGAGAGAATAATCAGTAATCAAAGAAAGAAATCACACACCACTGATCATACAATGTCATGTTTCATCTATAAATACTATAACAGTTGCCTTCATAGTCAATCCTCTTCTTTGTACTTGCATGCCTCTTATTCATATCTCTTCAGATATTCATCCACTTGATCTCTTTTTCCTGTCCTTACTATTGACATATCCAAAATATACTCACTTTGTTAATTGCTCCACATGACCAAACCATCTCAAATCTTGATTTATAAATTGTATCAACTACACTTCTTTTCATTCAACACTGCTTTCATACTTTGTATTTGAAATGCAATTAATTATACTTAGTTACTCTAGTCACATCTCTTGCATATCTTATCTCTATGCTTTCAAAGGCTTTTTAGGCCTTTCATACTATATCCAGATCTCACTCCTGTATAACAGAATAAAACTAGTCCATCCTGATATAATACATTATCTTCCACCAAAACTCTTACTATTCATGTCATCTTCCACACTGCTCTGCTCATACTCACATTCACTCATTGCATTCATCCTATTTTTATCCCTTTCACCTTTATTTTCATTTTGAATTGGGTTAAAAAGCTCATGGAAATATTTTCTCTATGTATCACCTATAAAAGATTCATCTCAAAGCATCCTGTCATTAACAATACTATTAAACTGCTTCAACTAAGACTACTTAAATAAATGAAAACACAGCACTGCTAATAAATTTAGTTTGATACTTTACTGCAAGAAGTGCTGTGTTTTCCTTTATTTAAGCATCCTGTCATATTTATCTTTCACATCATATATTCCTACCTTGTTCCCTCCTAAAACTTTTCATATATTTTTAAAGCACCTCTTTTGTTTTCTTCAAAATCATTCTGCAGTTTATCATTCCTCTCTTCCAATCTTCTTGTTGCTTTATTTTATTGCTTGTGTACATTGTTTCATGTACTCTTATGTTCACTGCATGTATCTTTCATTTAACATTTCTAGATATGCTCTCTTCTCTATTACAGTATGCATCATTTCATCATTCCGCTATACATTCCCAATCTTCTTACCTATTTTTGCTTTAATAACCATTTGTTTTGCAATGCTCATCATATATTTTTTAAAGGATATCTATTTATCCTCCATATTTTGATTTCTCTCATTCATTAGTCTGAATTTTCTCACATCCTTGTTTCATCCACATATCTATTTTCTTTGCATCTGCACTTCTTTTGCCCTCTATATTTTTCCATTCATTCCTTGAAATTACTGGATAGTGATCCAACCTGATCACTCTCTCTTACCTCTCTCATATTCATAATCCTTTCCTGCAATATTGCATAATTACATCCCACTTCCTAATTAATCATGAATACTTCAGCACATATCAAAAGTGAAAAAATATACTTTAATATACTTGAAGAACTTTCGGCTTTACTGAGCCATCTTCAGCAAATTACACATAACGTATAAATATATGTTATATGTAATTTGCTGAAGATGGCTTAGTAAAGCCGAAAGTTCTTCAAGCATATTAAAATATATTTTTCCACTTTTGATGTGTGCTGAAGTATTCATTACTTCCTTTCCTGCAATCTCTCATCACACACAATCAAGTCAATCACACTCTTTAGTTTCTCTCACAGCTCTTCCAAATTAAAAGAAAAAAGCCTTTTCTTTTGCATATTTCCAGCAATTGTTCCCCACTGTCACTTCACTTTTATCATATCAATTCAGCTCAGGTCATATTTCATTCTCAGATATGTGCCTTTATGCCTTTAACAAAAGTAAAAGAGGGTGCACTCAATGGTTTAACTCTTTGAAAAATAAAAGTTGAAATGAGGAAAGTATATGAAATCATAAGAAAAGACAGAATGGCTCTTATCAGAAGAAATGTAGCAAGGCACTAGTGGAAAAGAGAGGATATTCTTTATTTGCCTCTTATGACATGCAGGTTAGATTGCACAGATTCATCTAAAAGAAAAACATATTTAAAGAAAAAAAATATTTTATTACCATCTTAAAATTATCTGTATAAATTTTATAGCATGTTAATTAATTAGTGATGAAAGTATGTAATTATAAAAATGTTAAAAATATGTAATATGAAAACACTGTAAATGAGTAGTGGAGACATGCAAAAGTTTTATTGAATAAATATGACAATGTAAATGGAGGTGACAATGTTATTTGGATCCCATTGTTATTTGTACTTAACCTGTTTAACAAGAATTAATAAGGTAATTATGTTTGAATTTGTTATGAATAAGGATACTTGTTTATTTACCGTATATACTTGAATATAAGCTGATCCGTTTATAAGCCGACCCCCCAACTTTAGAGTTTGAAAATTGGTAAAAATGCCTAACCTGTGTATAAGCCTACCCCCGACTTTAACGCTTAAAATCTGATAAAAATTTGAAAACAATAAATTACATGATCATTGATTTTTAGTTCCTGATATATTAATGCCATTTTCCAAAATAAATATTTTATTGAAACTTTAAATATATACATAAAAAATAAATTATTATAATACAAACACTAATATATCAATTTAAAAGATAAAATTTTACTTTACCCAAAGTGATCAAGCTCATCATGCCACCGACTCCAACTTGGCATTTATATAAGTGCATCAGATAGATGATGCTGTGCTGCCTGATGCATGCGATGCAGATATTCTCAACAATAATCCAAGAATCTTAAGATGGATTCCCACTTGAACTGTGCCATCACAGGCTGATGAGTTGCAGATGCCAATATACGTAGTATTCATTCCCATTCAATGATTCGATTAAGTGTTTGCAGTAAACAACTGACAGTATCTGCCAATAGTCGGTAAGAATAGAAATACATCAACTGAGTAAAGAATAAAAACCAAGCACCATGCAGAAATAAAACCTTTAATGCTTGGTTGTTATTCTTTACTTGGATTAGTTGCAGAATGCCTACAACTTTAGTAATACATCAATCACCAATCACTGCCATCGTATAATTCATTTAGTACTAAGTACTTCTCTGATTGACTAGTTTCTGCAACTAGTGCAGATGTTGGGAGCTAACAAAGTCTATGTTTCTAACAAATAGCAGCAAGGTCAAGTTCAGTTGCTATGGAAACAAACTCCCTTCTGCATTTGCTGAACACTTCATGCCAAGTGAGAATCCGGCTTTATGTAGATGCACTGCGCTGGATCACTTTGGGTTAAAGTGATCCAGCACAGTGCACCTACATAAGATTCTTGGATTATTGTTGAGAATTTTTGACATCGCAGAGCATCAGGCAGCACGGCGTCATCTAACTGATACACTTATACAAATGCAGATTGCAGTTGGTGGCATGACGCAATTGAATGCTTTGGGTAAAGTAAAATTTTACTTTACTCCAAAATATTAAATTAACGAGTAGTAATAAATTTTGATAATTTACATAAAAATATTTTCTTTTTATTATTATGTATAAACTCTGTTAAGAGAATATAAATAATAACAAATATCTATATTTTTGCCATTGCTTATAGGTCATATTAAAAGATCAATAATGCTTCAAATAAAGTTTGTTGTTTCAAATGCTTAATATTATATATTCATTGCATATATTCTGAAATGATTGACAATGATATGATATTTAATTTTTTGAATATGAATTTTGAAATTTTTAATAAAACAAACAAAAGAATAAATTATATAATTATTTTAAGTTTGAATATTATAATTAAAAATATATAAATTATATTTGTATATAGATGCTTCTCTACTTAAAAGGAGATTATGTTTTGTTAATTACATTGTAAGTTGAAAAAAATTATAAATAAAAAATGACAGACAATGGTAATAGTAGTAGACAATATAAGACTGGATTATCCAAGCTGGTAAAATCATCCAGAATTGAACCTAGTCATCAAAGATAGTAATGTAGGGGGGTCACGAGTTGCCCCCCGAACGGAGACGGAGTCGGGAAAAATTCCGAGGAAGGTGGGAGATCGAGCGTGGGACGTCTGTACCTTGTTACTCTCCACCTCGATTTTTTTCGGTCGCGATTAAGACAAATTAATAGAAACAAGAGATAGAAAGGAATTCGAACGAGGGAGAAAAACACCTGTCAAAATAAACATATCGAGTCGATGGCGACACAGCGCGTTGTATTTCGATCGTCGGGTGAACTCTTGTCTCCCTCATATCAATAAATTGCTGAGAATGTTTATCTCAGGTATCCGACAAATAGTCGCGAATTCGACACCCATCTTGACGAATGTTCGAGAAATAAACATCATCTTTCCCATACCGGGAAAAAGGTGAACGAAAAGGTCACGGGATTTAAGAGCTAACTTTGCCCGGGGACCGATGCACTTGTTCTCCGGTTCGTCCGTCGGAAAGGATACAAAAATCTTTGGTCCGACACATCTGTTACTCCAAAATATTAAATTAACGAGTAGTAATAAATTTTGATAATTTACATAAAAATATTTTCTTTTTATTGTTGTTATTGAATAACTCTTTTCTTTGCTGAAAAAATTTCATATTAAATTATCCCAGTAAAAATTCCATTAAGATATGTCTGTCTCACTGCTCTCAAGAGACTGTTTGAAGTTTCATTTTCCCTAGAGTTGAGTTAAGTTATCATATTCAAATCTTTGTTCATATTTTAAAATGAATGGATCATCCTAACAATGATATCATACACAGTTAGGATGACATGTGCAATGTGATTTCTAGACTTTAAGTGTGCGATTTTGAAGTTCTGATTTTGCTTATGATGAACTTTTTTGATAGACTACAGCTTTTTAAATAATTATTTTTTTGTTATTTTAATTTTAATTAAACATTATTTTAGTTATTTTTAATCTACTTTAGTTAAATATAATAAGCATTTATCGATTTCTAGCAAATGGATTAAAACATTCTTAATTAATAATAATGAAAAATAAATATATTTTTTTACTCAAATATGAATCCTAAGTAAGATTCTTGATTGATTGTTGAGAGTTTTCGCGTCACGTTGAATTGTGCAGCATGGCATCGCCTACCTGATTATGGTATATAGACGCAGAATGGAGTCGGCGGGGCAACGCACTCAATTGATTCGAGGGAAGATAAAATTTTATCTGGCATTGTATTAAACGGTTCAGTGCCATTGACGTGTAGATGTCATGCGCAAACAACAATTGAGTGCCAACCACAGGCCATTGCCGTGATTACACGTCGAGATTGTGGAACGTTTTAAATAAATTAATTTCTGCTTATTTATAAATGATTTTTGAAATTTGATTTATGCATATTTTATACTCTTATTACTTACTTTCAAATATTGATTGATAAAAATTTTTTGCTTGTTTTGTTTGTTTATTTTTTCCTTTTTATTTGGTGTACAGTGGGTGATCAGTTAACGAACATAATCCATTCCAAGAAAATGTTCGTTATCCGAATTGTTTGTTAACCGACCATTGATTTTAATGGGAATTTGATTAATTCGTTCCAGAGACCCAAGAAAACAAATAAAAAATTATATAATTTCTTACTATGTTTATTTATTTAGAAAAAGAAAAAAAAAACCTTGGCTTATACACTAGTATATATGGTAATTTTTTTCTAATGTATGTAAATTGATTTAATATATTTTGCTTTTCATTTATTAAGTAGATGTAGATAGAAATTTTAATATAATAGTTTCTTACCCATCATTCCATGGACCTCTTAAATGTTCTCTTGTAACTTTCATTATGGCATAAAACCATTCCCAAAATGTGAAATTTCTTTCAGGTAAAGGTTCTTTGCAAAACTGGGACCAAGTTAATAACATGTTATTAGCATCTTGTAATTGAGCATCTGAAATTTGATAAAATATAAAAATATATTTTTTAAATTATATAAAAATATATTTTTTAGAGTTCTGAGATGGAACTCTGAACACTCTTAAAAAGCCGTTAAATGTATTTGACAAATATTCTGTATTTAAATGTAGGAACCTGAAGATGGCGATACATAGCCGAAAACGTTTGTTCGTTTGCTAATAAATCATTTTTAGAATACATCTCTACTGCATTATAGTGCTTGTAATTCTTAATATCTAAAAAGAGTAAAAAGCAGGTGTGGTTTTATCAAAGTATGTTTATTTATATGTAATAACAATAATATATACATACACAGTCTTGCATTTTCATCTATTATATTTATTTTCCAATAAAGAATCTGTCCAATATCGATTGCTTTTCTCTCTCCTTCAGGATTTTTCGGAAGTGATTAATAGCATTGTCGTGGTAGAGATCTCCAAGCCTGTCGACCTTAACCTGGTATGGTACCATTCTAACACCAAAAAATTGTAAAATCTCTCTCTAACCTTTAATAAATCTTTGATTTGTTTTACCTTGTCTCTGAGTTCATTTTAATCGGGAAAACTACTTTTCTCCCATCCTTACCCATAAGTCACGAGCGCGCAAGGCCTAAGCCTGTCATTTGTTAGGTTAGTTAAACCGAATTATCCTCACGGAATATTTTTATCTGGCGGCAGCCACTTATAGAGCTGCTATCATCACAGGCTGACCAACACCAAAAAAAAATTGTTTAGAATTTCAAAATATCAAATTAAGATTTAGTTAGTTAATATTTAATTAAGTTGTAAGGTTTTATCAGATACTAGATGCATGCTAGGTTTTTATATCCAAAATACCTCCTTTTATATTGATTACTGTTGCTATATTTTACTACATAAATTTCATATAAACAAATAAATTATTATTGACCACTTTTATAATCCATATTGAAGCATTTTAATGACTTTAATCAGATTAATGTGTTGGCATATACCTCAGTGCAGAACTGTAATCAGGTTAAAATGTTTATCAATTCATTATACAATTTTTTTTTTTTATTTGCATATAGTGTTGCATTGAGTTATATTCTGATAGAACAGAGAAATGATAAACTGTTTTGTAGTAATAATGGATTTGTTTATCACAAATATTATATAATATTAAAATTATACCTGTTTATATTATAATATAATCAATAGTCTATCATCAAAGCACAAAACAGCAGTATTTTATAAAATAAACACTTTAATAGGCAAAATACTTTTGGATAGATCCAACTTCAGTGCTTTACAAAACCATAGAATACATTGTGAATTCTATTGTTTTGTAAGGTGCTGAAGTTGAATCTATCCAAAAGTACTTCACCTATTTTATAAAATACTGCTGTTTTGTGCTTTGATGATAGACTATTGATTAAATAGTATTGTAATAAATTGCCTACAGAAATATTGGAATCAAACTAAAACATAAATTTCAATTTTTTAATAGAAATTTTTATATTCAGTTTTAAGTATAATATTTAAATGTGATTGTATTTCTTGATTATCTGAATGTAATTTTTATTTTTATTTCAAAATTAATCTGAAAAATATGATAATTTTTTATGATTGCAATAGTATTATATTAAAAACTAATTAAAGAAATAAAATTAAGTAATGTATTAATTTTGTATTTTATAATTATAAAATATAATATGTATTTTTTGCAAGTAGGGTATATTGAAGACAGATGTGAATTATGCACAACATAATAGATATATTTGATTTAATATTTTAGAATTTATTATAAATAAACATTTTGGACATATTTGAATTAAATATTTGATTATTTTATGAAAAAATTATATTTATAAAAAACAGGCAAATAATAACATAATATATAATTGTTTAGAAATTATTTTCTACTTAACTAGTCAGTTTATGCATGCATAAATATATCACTTTATCAAGTAATATTTCATCAAAAGATTTTATACCCTAAACATACAACTAATTTATGATCTTAAAATCTATTTGCACATACTTTGTTCATAATTTCTTATTGGATGTTGCATGGAAATAGAAGAATAAATTTAAAAAAAAAAATAATATTCTATCTTTAAGATATTTAAAACATAAAAATATGATAAATCCTTACCAATTCAAACACACTATAACCTGGACTGATGTCTTTCCTCAAAAGAAAATTTCTAATTAAAAATTAACAAAAAAATGAGAAACAAAATAAATCAGAAGACTGTCTATATCTAAATTAATTTTTAATTATCAATATAATAAATACAGGAGTTTTAGAATTTGTTATAAAAACATTTTTTTTAAAATAAACTTTGATTTAAAGATGTAAACATATATACTATACAAATATATTCTTTCTTCAATTAGTTTCTGTTAGTGAAATCTCATTATATTATATAATAATAGTACAGTTATTTTTCAATTTATGTAAATAATTAGGACTGAGGTTTTTTACATAAGTTGGAAAAATAATTTTTTAATAAAAATTCTAAGTCAGAAGTTTTCAAAATTAAATGAAATATACTGTTTGCATTTTCACAGTGTTGTGGAGCCATACTGCCTCTGATGAATAATATCATACTAGTAATATAATACATAAAATCAATAAACAGTATATACAACATAAGTAAAACAAGTAACTTGAGCTTTTAAATATCATAAACCAACATGCTTGCATTTATAACTTGTTAGATACAATATATATTTAAGTACTATATTGAAAAAAAAAATAATATGGAAAACATTTTTTGAAAAGTTGAATATTCTCATAAGCTGGGAAATACTTGTGCATTCCCCAATTTGTGTACATTCAACTTATATATATATATAATAAAACTGATTGAATAATAATAGCATTGCTCCAGTAAGAATAACTATATCTGATTAATACAAATCTTCAAATCTTTTTTAAAACTTAATAAACAAATGTAGGCCTGAGAATTTTCAGAATTAAGTCATCCTCAGTTACTTGACTTACAAATTACAATAAAATACAGTATGCTTAACATGAACATCAGTTTAAAATTTAAATATGTAGAACATAAATATAGTGAAAGATATTATATATAGAAAATATGCTTTCTTATAACATACATAATATAATGAAATGAAACTACAGACAGTCCTTGATTTATAATGGAATTCACTTTGAATCTCTCTGTTGTAAATTGGTGCAGTTATAAATCAGAAATGCCAAAAATTTATGAATTGTCCATGACAAATATTTATTATGTAATTACTATTTTCTGCCATTTCATTTGTAATTTCAATTATATAAATAGTGATGCACAGCACAATTTTAAGTGAAAAATCTTAATTTATTAAAGAATTAAAGTACTTTCAGCTTTACTAAGCCATCTTCAGTAAGTTTAAAAAAGATTGTTATATATGGAATGTCAATTTAAATGTTGGAATGCATGAGCTTATTTATGATTACATTCCACTTTATTGTAATAAAATTCACAAACAAAAAAATATAAGATCCAGATACAAAAAGGATACTTTTTGTATAATCAGACATTAGTCAGGAACTCTAACCTTTTATCAAATTTTGCATTGACCAATCAGAATTTTTTGATGACTTTGCCATTATAAGTATGAGTGGTCATAAATCAAGACTGTTGTAAGTCGGTGAGTCGGTCGACTGTTGTAAGTGGTCATATCTTGACTGTTGTAAGCAAACAGATTACTGGACTACCTGTAATCTGTTTGCAGTCTGTTTAGAAATAATAAGGAGGATAGATGCTCACAAAGTATAGGAGTATATAAGATACTTATGTTGATAATGTTGTTAATAAGAAATTATACTGTATAGGTATTACAAACATATGATTTAAAAAGCATTTATAACAAAATAAATATGAGATCATGTCAAATAAGTCTAACATTAGGCATGATATCATACCTATGTCATATACTAGATGCATATGCATATAACAAAAATTTTTCTATTAGTGAGGTGAAATTAAAAATTTGAAATTGAAAATTGAAAATTTTAAATACTAATTTTAAAAAAAAAAAAAATATAAATCCTGTAACCTTTTGTTTTCCCAAATATAATTTTAAAAAAAAAAAAAAAAAAGGTATTTATACGAAGAAAATCCAATAATAATATAATCAATATTAAAAATATTAATAGATTTTTGCAATGTGGAAGTTTGTTGTTAGATGACAGAAGAAAAGACAACTTTAAATATTTAATTTTTGTCATAACAGTTCTTTTTATATATATATATTAAATTAAACTATTGTATTTTAATATGTTATAGAAATTATCATTCAAATATAATTATATTATATTAATTTTCTATTTATGTATTTAATTAAAATTTTAATTCTTAGATAGATAGATAGTTAAAATTATTTATTTTTTAATCTTAATAAGAAATGGAGATTTCAAAAATTTTTAAAAAGTAATGGATCAAAATGAAGTTAATAGGCTATTAGAAACTAAAGCACTGAATATATTATTAAGGATCAGAGTTATACTGTGTGTGTGCATACATGTATATGGTGTGTATGTGTGTGTACACAAAAGTACAGAAGTAAATATATATATATATTTACTTGAATATTTGTAGAATTTTGTTTGATTATTTGTGGTCATTTAACTGAGGATAGACTATTTATATATATTTGAAAAAAAAAATTATACTCTTAAAATAAGGCAAGCACTTTTTTATCCAAGTAATTTAAATTTAAAATTAGGTATCTATAAGAAATCAAAGAACCAAGTAATTTAAAAAATTGATTGGATAAAGAAAGGTATTTACCATATTTTAATAATATAGTATAATATTTTAGTAATTAGTTTTTATTTTTCAGATTGCAATTTTTCCCAAATATTTTTGTTATTGATTTCAAAATATAAGTGATTATTTTGATTCTATTATTTCCTAATTACATATTTTTTTAATATACAATAGCTTCCAGGAATAGTAGTTCATATTTGAGTAGAAATTTAATATTGATGATAATGGTATATCAAATTTTATTTATAAATCTAAAATTCAATCTATTATAAATTTATCTTTTACTTTTTCAGTTTATTAAAGCAAATCTCAATAATGTTAATTTTTTCTATTTGAAAATAATGTATGATGCATTTGTTAGGCATTTACTTTTTCAAATCTTATTTCTTTAATGCCTTGTCTTACAATGTCTCATTAAAGTTCTTCATAGCTTTATCTACCAGGCATCTTTTTAAATGTTAATTGATAGTGATGTCAAACATCGTTACAAGACTCATTTATCTGTCATTTGTAAAACATGCTATCAAGACATCATGAAACCAAAACTAAATATTAGATAAAGCATCTTATTTATTCATATATTTTTAATGTACTAAACGTTTTAAATTAAGATTTTCTATTATCATAAAAATTTTGGCAAAATATTTAAATCTGCATATTTTAGCTTTTATTTATAATAAAGCAAATAATTAGTTTCTTAAAGAATGTTGAATTTTCTTAATATAACTTTGAAGTATCTTTCTTTATAAATTAACTGATTTGACTCCAATGCTTGTTTAAAATAATTAAAATAGTAAAAATTAATGAAAAATGAAATTTGAGTATATTTTTGTATTTTACTTTGGAAAAATGTAATCAAAATCTTTTTTTAATTTATATGAACTTACTTGTTACATCATTTATAAGACTTTTTAATAAAAAATGTTTTCATTACTAACTTTTCTAAATTAAAAAATTAAAAATTGTCATAAAGCAGTAACCACTGTTAAAATACTGCCATTGAATTTTTCTGAAGCAGAGTTAAAAGCCTCTTATGAAGATTACCTATAAAGATTTCTAATTTTTATCATAAAGAAAATATTTGCACTTTATTTATTTTTTATAAGATTTTATTAATATAAAATGCTTAATTACTTTAATATAATATGAAGTCTGGTCATTAAAATATACCAATAATGGAATTAGTATAATATAATTTTAAAATATTAAGTAGTTTTATTATAGATCTGATATTAGTTATATTATTAAATTAAAAATATAGCTATTCTTGTAATCTATTATTAAATTAAAAATATAGCTATTCTTGTCTATAAAATTTTAAATAAATTTATAATTCATTTCTGTGGACAGTTTTGTTGGTTATAGATTTTTGAAATTATTTAATATAAGGAATATTTGAATTAATATAATAAAATTAATTATAGGATGGAATGATTTCATTTTAATATATATAATTAAATTATAATATGAACAAATATAGCATAAGGAAAATTTACAAGAAAGCTCTATTTGCACAAAAATTTAAATTTTTAATTCAAATTTTTTTTGGTCTAATTTGGGAGCATTTTCAGTACATAGGATTCAAAACCAGATCAGTTAATAGGACTTTCCTATTAGCTCAGTGTTTCCCAACTGGGATGCCATGGCACTTTATTGTGCCATGAGATTAGCCAGGGGTGCTGCAAGATATTTTGGAGATAAAAGTATATTTTAAGACTTAAAATATAATTTTATCTCCAAAATATCTTGCATACCCCTGGCCGATTTTGCAGCACCCTGGTTGGGAAACACTATACTATAACTGATATGTGATTTCCAATCCTATGTACTGGAGATGGTCCCAAGTTGGACCAAAACATTTGGTTTAAAAATTTAATTTTTCTGCAAATAGAGCTTTCTTGTGAATATTTATTAACTATAATTGTAGATTTTGTTGTTTCATGATAATATAAGGATTTCTGTTTTTAGTATTTTTATTTTTTAATTGATTATAAAACCAGTTACAATTTTTTTAGCTGCATTAAAATAACATGAAAAATTTATTCTATTGAGACAGTATTAAAGAAGTTTCAAAATCTTTTTTAAAATACAGAATTAAAAAGTTTTATATGCAAATAATTTCCATTTCAAAAATAGGAATAAAATGAAGTATTTTTAAATCATTCCATCTTTGGTTGTTATTCTAACATAACTTTATTTTGATAACTTTAAATAATGACAATTTTTGTGTGTGATTATTTATTATACAAATATGTGACTTAATTGTATTTCTATACCTCAGGTTAATAATAGCAATTACTAATGAATGAAATAGTATTTCATTGTTCAACTAAAGAATTCAGGAAAAGGATTAAAACTAAATAAAATACTCATTTTATTCAGTTTTAATTACTTCATAGAATTTCATGTCTTCCACTAATTCTCTGTAGTGTGTCAATATCTACATTTGAAAAATTTAATATTTAATTAAAACAATGTCTATGAAATTTTATGTTTAATATTTCACATGTTATAAAAAATTTTAAGCAAAACTATGCTTTGTATTTATATTTCAATTTATTATCAAATATTTGAAATTGATTATTCAAAATAATAAATTTAAATTTCATTTAAAAGATATATTATAAATTTAAATGAATAGAAAAGTTTATCATTCAGTATTTTTTGCTTTTGTCAAAGATATTTCATATTTTTTTGTAAAAAGAAATAATTTATATTTTTATGCTAGATTCAAGATTCTAAGAAATTGATCTTAATGACTGAATATTAAAAATAATATCAAAACAGATGTTTAATGCTGTAATGATTTTTTTAATTACTGTTTTTATTTGCAAATCAATATTAGTTTTATTCAAAATTAATTTATATATAATTCATATTAATTTAGCGAGAAATATATCTATAATTCTGTTTAATATTAAAATTGTTTATATATTCATTTGATACAAATATTTAAATGCATTTATGTAGGATAGAACAAATCAAATGTATTTCTTAAAAACAGAAAGAGGGAGAAAGAGAGGAGGAAATGCACCTAACAAGCTATTTTGATTGATGTAGCCAATGGTTGTTTTGTATAGTTTGTCGATATATTTGCCAAATAAAAGTAAAGAATGCATCTCCAAATAGAAAGGCATTGATAAGACTAAACATTTTATAATATATAATTGCATATGCATTTTAATATATAAAAAATAGAAAATAATAAAATGCTACTTGATGTTTTGTCAAATTGCTGGCATTCTTTTCTTTTAGTGTCAGCAGCAAGGAGATTCTAGAAGTTAGACTTAATTTACCAATTATAGTGTAAAATAAAATATTTATTGATTTCATTGATAAAAAATGCATAAGATATGATATAACAAATATAAAAAAATTTTAGTTTTTAAATATATTATAAAGTTATATTCCAAATTTATTTCTAATTTCATTCAAAATTAAAATGTGTTAATAAATATAATCAAAAGTTCAAATGTCAGATTTCACCCAAATTTCATTCAGTTCATAATACATGCACTCCTCAAGTTATAAACATAATTCATATATAAGTTTTATTTATTACTCAGATACTGCTATTATTTGGCCTTGAAAAGTACTGAAATAACTTTATACACTGTATTTTGTAATATATTTCACAGACTTGAACAAAACATCCAAGTATAAAGATAGGATTTTTTGATGTAATTGTCAGCAATTTGGAATATTGCCATAATGTGTTAACTAACTGTAATTTTAAATAATATTGATTGTTAGTTCATTCTGCTTTCATATTGTTTAAAATTATTGAATAATTTTTGAAATTTCACATTTGTAAGTAACAATGTTCATAACTCAAGGAGCTCCTGTACAATTGTTTTGTTAGTCAGCTATTTTGAAAATTTAGTTTTTATGACACTATATAGAATCTTTAAAAATTGATAAATTTATACTTTCCCTAAAATAAAATAAAATCTGTAAATTTGTATTTTTAATTTAAAAGAATGTCTACTTTTAATCAGTTATATGATTACTATAATTATAGTAAATTGAGAATATTTTATTTTAGCCAAGTAAACAAAATTTCATCATTGTCATTTGATGACTCAAATTTTTTTAAATATGTATAAAAATATTATTCAAAAAATAGTTTGTGATTCAATTTTAATTTTCTTTCATTTCTCTGACATTATTTCATGATATTTGATGTTAAAGACATGCATATATTTTGAGTGTCTTATCATTTAATATCTTTACACACACACACACACACACACACACACACACACACACACACACACACATACACACACACACACACACACACACACACACACACACACACACACACGCACACACACACACACACACACACACACACACACACACACACACACACCAGAGCAAATAAAGCATTTTATATATATAGAATTTTTACAATTGCCAATATTTTGATGAAATATAAATTGTAAAAAATGATATATAAAAATAAGTTCTTAAAGTATATAAAGTTATTTTTGTATTAAATATTTTTTTGCGTAAATATTTTACACTCCCCTACTTTCATGTTAATTCATTCCAAAAACTTCTGTTAAGTCCAATTATGTTTAAATTTGATATATACAAATATATAAACAGAATGGATAAATGAAAAAATTGAAGTAAGATTAAATTGTTCAGTAAATCTTTATTCATATTTAACAGATATCCAATATAACAAGCAATTGTGGAAAGAACTAATCACTTTTACTAAACTAATCACTAATCTACTTTTCAGATGAATTTTTTATTTTGAAATGTTTAAGATATAGGATTAAAATAGATCTTCAAAATCATCTTCATTGGCTTAATCTATATATTGAATGTCATAAAAATCTATCAAATTGTTCCATGGTTATTAAATAGTTATTAATCTTACTTCAAATTTGACTTTAATAGTTTGATTACTCTATTAAATTCTGTAAAAATTCAATAAATACCTTTGAAGTTTGAACTTTTATTATTAAGTGATTGAAAGTAAAGGATTAATTGATGAACCATTGAGATTATCTTCAATGACTTGACATTCTTGCAAAATTTAATAAAAACTCAATAAATAGTTCAGGTTTATTAAAAGAGTATCTCAGAAGTTTTTAATATCTGCCATTTCTAAATAGTTGAAGCTAGAGAATTACATAATGTGGCATCAGAGATGATCTTTAATGGCAGAACCTCACTACTAAATTTCATGAAAGTATATACTAATTAGTGCAAAAGTTATTGGGGATACACAGACAGTATGATCATCTCAAAAATGTCACTTTGCTTTAGAAAATATGCTAAAAAAATTTATATTTCTGAAATCATATAAATCAGAAACTTAATAATTTATATATATACTTCTGAACCAAATATTAAAAGTTAACTTCAAGATTGTCAAATTTAAAATTACATACAAGATCCAAAATAAATTTAGAAATTGCACTAAAGCATTTATCTTTGAATATAAAGTAGAATTATTGTTCCCATTGAAATTATGATATGTTGCAGTTTTATTCCAGCAATATGCTGTAATTTAATATATTTTGAGAAACAAAAAAGTATTATAATTCAAAAACATAATTAATATTTTTCTCTGTAATTTGCTTGAATAATGATCATTTTTTTTTTTTTATTTAAAAACCAAATTAACTACAAGAGAGTATTACTTGACTTAATTTGTTTTCAAAGCAATGGCTTCTATTTTTGCAATGTACTGTTTAGCTATCCTTCATTTTATAAAGTTTCACTTTAAAAAATTACACTAATAGGTAACTATTTTTCAATATGCAAAGATAATTTGTGCTTTTAGAAATAATTTATTTCAACACCAGTTAATTAATCTATTATAGTTTATTTAAAATAATGGTTGTATCTTATTTTAAATAATTCATAATCATTAATTTATATACTGATAAATTTTTTCCTCTGTACCTTATTTTTATAAAAAAATATGTCCATTACTCAGTTGTAAGATTATTTATTTAATGATATTAATATAGAATTGAATTTTTATTTTTATAATTGATTTAATATCACACAATGAATTAACTACATGGTAGATAAATGACAGATTGTTTAATTATTATATTTAAAAAAATTTTTACAACTAATTAGATATTTAAAAGAATAAATAATGATTGTATATTATTCTATATAAATAAAATCCCTGATACAATTACAAACTATTTTTTACTTATATGCAAACATGTTCTTTAGTGATGTAGAATTGTGTTGGAAAATATTAAGTCTGGAAAATATTAAACTGCTTCAACTAAGACTACTTAAATACATAAAAACACAGCACTTCTTGCAATAAAGTATCAAACTAAATTTATTAGCTTAAATACAAGCAAACGTTTTCAATGTGCTACACATTCTCTTCAGGCACGCAAAGACATTAATAGAACCGGGACGCTACTTTACACAGCATTGCCAAAACAACCTTGACGTTTCAAGCTGTAAATGTCTTTGCATGCCTGAAGAGGATGTGTAGCACATCGAAAACGTTCGCTTGTATTTAAGCTAATAAATTTAGTTTGATACTTTACTGCAAGAAGTGCTGTGTTTTTATGTATTTAAGTAATATTAAGTCTAATTAATCTTTTAAAGAAGTAATTATTTTGGAGATATATTTATGAATTATTTTTATTTTTTTTCGATAAAATAATTTTATAATGAAAGCCCTAATTAATGTTTTACATACATGATGATTCTTTTTTTTTTTAATTCTAGCATCTAGAAAATTTATGAATGCCTTATCAGAATCAATTGAGAATTATGAATAACATAAAGTTATATTTTTAAATTTATAAGTATAAATCTAAAATATATTTAATAAAAATTTTATAATTTTTAAATAAAAATAAGCCATTGCTTTATATGTTTATTTCTGCACTAGGCTTAAATTTAAAAATCTGTTGGAACTTAATAATGGAAAATTCAATATTAGTTAGCAAGGAATAGGTTAAATAACTAATGAATTAATTAATTAAAATTTATTACATTGCAATCAAATTACAGAAAACTGTATATATTTTTAGTAAAACTAAAAACAAGTTTTTATATACAGTTAATAAATGTCTATTCAGTATACTATATTTATAATTTTTCATGAGATACACAAAAAGTTAAACATATTGCAATTATCATAAACTGTTGTATTATAATGTGCATTATTGCTTTTTGTTTAATTCTTTTGGAATCTGTTTAATATATATGGATAAAATAATAACTTCTTAATAATTAAAAATCACTCAAAAATTTGTATATTGAATTAATAACTGGCAAACAGGAAACACATATTACTTTTGTAGAATGATAGATGTTCCTGTATACAATTTATTAATGATATCTTTTTTCTTTTGATATCAGGGGAATTAAGTTAATTTTAAAAATTTGAATATTTGGAATTATTAGTTACTTTTTTTATTTAATTATTAAATAAATAACAACTTTTAATTTTAGTTAATTTTTAAACAGTTGTTTAAATAATTTAAAATAAAGAATCAAAAGTGTTATATTAAATAAAGATAGAAATTTATTTATACATATAATTTTTAAAGTAAAAAAGTTCTGGTTCAAATTGATAATAGATCAACATTTTCTTGAGTTTATTATTTTAATAAAATATATTATCTATCTACTTGTCATCAGTAATAGTATTCAAGATATCTGTCCATCATCATTAATATATTGATGTCTTATCTCCAGTACTTTTAAAGTATCATTGTTGCTTGATATAAATCAGTAACATTCTATATGTTAAAACAGAATGTTAATAGTTGATATCAAACAAAATTGAATTGGCTTGATATCAACAGTTCAATTTTGTGTCCCAGTTAACTTACTAAAAGCAAATAATCAATGAATAAATATTGAATATGAATCTTAGAAAGTTTATATAATTTTTTTTTTGCAAGAAACAACTTAATAACTTTTTATCTAGTTATTAAAAAAATATTGTGAAATAAAAATCTAATAATATATTATTTTCACTGCCGGCATTGTTTTTTACATTTTTTCTTTTTATATTAAAAAGAATATGAAAAAGAAAGCAAACTACTTAACTTTTGTCAAATCTATTATTTTTATTATTAAATTACTATATATAAAAATCTACAAAAATGTGTATATATCTTGAAAATAACAGGAATATGACTCATGTTTCTTTGAAAAAGTTTTCTGCATGCACAGATATTTTTGAAACTCATTTTTATTATAACTTATTAATTTTACCATGAATTCATTTTCTGGAAATCCAAAGTCCAACCAAATCTATAATCCAGCATAGGCTATAACCAGATGCTATTAATGATTTTTCATTGTGTTTACTTGACAAGCAGATTTTAGTAATTATAATATGCTGATGTAAGATAACTAACAAATGTGCCTATAAAAAATGATGGGCAAAATGATAAAGTTAAGAACTATAAAAATGACAGCTATCAACCAGTTAATATATCTGTTCACCAATGCTGAATCATGAAATGTTGAATCTATCTACAATTTCTTTCTTAATCTAACACATGAAAAAAATAATTTATTATTCTCTTTTGATGTGGTTTTATTATATTCATTAAACAGACAGCAAAAAACAATGAACCAAAAAATTGTTTAATCATAAATATATTAATTAAATTCATTCACAATGAATTTTAGACATTTGGTTAAATGTATGATCTTGTAGTAGAAATATACATCAAAATATTTTCATTAAATTCAAAAATATCTTTTTTTCACTTTTCACAATTCTAGTATGATTGTTAAAGATCATACTAATTTAATTCAATTCAGTTATATTATACTTGACTGGTTACAACCTGCACAGAAGTGATTTAATATTTTTGTAGATACATGACCCCATGACATCAGTATAGTAACTAAACTTGCCAATGTTTATGTTTCAATGAATTTAAATTATAGTACCCTATATTAATTGTAGAATTTGCAATAACATATTGTATAATAATTAGCAAGCTGATAGTTAGAAATTTATCTTGGTATTTTTTAATTTATATTGCATTTAAACTATGCATTATAAATTAAAAAAAATAACAGGATAAAAATATAAAAATGATCATACATTAGTAGATAAACAAACATATCATCTATCATTAATTCTTGAACAAAATGAAGTGACTGTTGTAATTCAATATGATGCAATAATAATTATAATATATCCAATTGGATATATTATAATTATTATTGAATGTATTGTAATCCAATATACAAGTATGCAATATTATTGTAATTATTAATAAAATACTTCAACTTCTCTTATTATGATATTCACTTGTAATTTAAATAGATCACACAGATAACATTATCTCTACCCAATTTTACATTTTTATATATAAATGAATAAAATAATAAAATAAACTATCTATAATAATCATTGATTTTAATTATCAATTTAAGCTTGTCATCAATAGAATTGTTATAATCTTAAAATTAGTAAATCTTAGACAAACATGATATGAAGTAGAGAGATTGTATAAATTAAAATTGCTTATATTTCTTCATCTAATAATTAATCTACATTGTTTCCTGTATATTAATGACATAATATTAACCAAAACCAAGGATAAAATATATTTAAATAATACTATTGGTTGACTAAAAAGTTTGTGCAGTTTTTGGGTGATAGTTGTTTTCAGGTGTTCTGAAATGCAACTTTAATTCAATTCTTGAAAGACCATTATTTGATAGCTAACATTTAACTATATCTTTTAATCAAAAAGTTTAAAAATTGGGTTTATTATATATTTTTGGCATAATTTTAAAGATGGACATCCCAAAGGTATTTTTGGCATATTATGCTGTTTTCTTGCAAAAAATGTAAAAATGCAGCACAATCCTGTTAAAAGTTAAGCTTTATGGGGAGAATGCCATCAAAGAACATGTGTGAAAAATAGTTTGCAAAACTTTGTACTGGAGATTTTTCACTCCAAGATGCACCATATTATGGACAGCCATAAGAGATTGAGAATGACTAAGTGAAGTGTTTGCAAAGTCGCGAATTAGAACGAATGCAATACTAATAATTATAACTAAACCTAACGGTTCTCACGACTCTGCAAATTCCAGAGTTCGGCCTGAGCTCAGGTCTTACACTAAGTTCTAACTTAAATATAATTAACTACAAAACAATCTATCAATAATGTAACATCTAATCGACGAAACGAAATCAGAACTTATAACTAAAGTACCGATTAAGTGTTAGTAATTAAATAGTAAAAGAGAGAGAATCTATAAATACAAAAAATTTCAGAATTTTTTGATAAAAAATAAACGAGTTATGAATTTTTTTATATTTATGAATAGTAATTAGATTTAATTATAAAAAAATGGCTGGCCCGTTGCTTGCATGTGGAAATTGATTATGGTCGGCACTGAACGGGTTAAATAAATTATTGCAAAATTTCCTTCCTGGTCTTCAGGAGATGTTTAGTAAGTTATTTACTTCAATTTCTCCAGCCAAAAAAAAAATTGATTTTTTTTGATCCGTGTATAAGCCGATACCCCTACTTCTGGGGGAAAAAAACCTTGGCTTATACATGAGTATATATGGTAGTTAAATAGTAAGTTATTTAATTTTGAGTTATCATTCTGGAAAATTGTTTCATCACAATTTATATTTAGAAGAACAAAGCTATCAGAAAAAATCCTGTTAGTGGGAACATGACAAGACTGAGAATGAATTCTAACCCCTACTTAGTGATTGTATTTTCCTGAACTTTTTGCCTTCTCGATATTCAGGAATTCCCAAATTAGTAATTTATTTATTTCTTAGATTCGAGATTCCCTTTCAAAAATTCTTGAGAATCTCAAGATTTCAATAAAAATGTTTAATTAAAAAAAATATCTGTTTTTAATAAGGATATAAACAAAATGAGGTAGAAAGAAACAACTGAGTTCCGCTGCTTCTACTGACAAAAGAAATCACAACAAGCACTTCAAGTGCTTGTTGTGATTTCTTTTGAGGTAGAAAGATTTGTGCAAAATGAAAACAAATAATATTGGATTGTTTTATATTTGTTTTTTATTTAATATTTTATATATATTGAAAAAAAATAGATCACATTTCAATAATAATGAGTCCTAAAAACTTTATTTGTGTATTTAAAATTTATTTATCCCTTTTAATCATTTTAATGCAACAAATAAAACAAATACAGTGGTACCTTGGTTAATGACGGTAATCCGTTCCAGGATTACAGTCGTTAACCAAAACCATCGTTATCCAAGGTGCGATTCCACATAGGATTTAATTGAAAATTGATTAATTCGTTCTTGCTCCTTCCGACAACCATAGTAAGTATTAAAAATGCAGATAAAACTCATTTAAAATGTTCTAAAAATATGGAAAATTTACTTATTTATTATATTTGCTACAAAAAAAAATTTCATGAAAACAGTTTTTAATTATCAATCTCACCAGAAGGACAATTAGATCGGACTATTTATTATATTTGCTACAAAAAAATTAACATTAATAAAATGAATTGGTGTACGAAAACATTTTTGAAAAAATTAACATTAATGAAATGAATTGTTCACAAAAACAGTTTTTAAAGAAATCTTCACCAGAAGGACAATTGGGCTCACTTTGGAGTTTTTTGACAAATTTGCTATAAAATTTAACATTAATAAAATGAATTGTTCGTGGAAACAGTTTTTAATTATCAAGTCTCACCAGAAGGACAACTGAGCTCACTTCGAAGTTTTTTGAGAAACGATCCTGTAAACACTGATTAGAAGCTTATAGATTAAACGATTATTATACAGACAAGATTTGATTTTGTCTTTTGATGGCGAACGAACAGTGACACGCGCTCGCTGATTTATTGTCTATATGAACTATAGGATCTCGGACAGACGTTTTTTCTTTAATGGAATTTGAAACTGCGACGTCACACCACTTGCAGGTGTCAAGTAATATATAACACAAACAAACAATAGAATCAGACTTTGTTCGCAGAATTTAAAATAATAATCGTCTAGAAATCACTTTAAGAAGCTAAAAACTAATGAAGTGTTGCGCATCTATTTTTAATTAATTACTAATAAATAATTTGTTTTCATTACTATATGTTAATTATCATTTACTTAAATTACTTTTTAATTAAATAATTAGTTTTCATTACTATATGTTAATTATCATTTACTTAAATATATTTTTATATGGTTATAATTTTATATATGTTAATTATCAATTACTTAAATATATTTTTATATGGTTATAATTTATAATGATATTGTCGGATTTGAATTGATTGTTAAAAAAGTAATGATTGACTAAGCTAATTAATTTTGATAATGATATTGTCAGATTTGAATTGATTGTGATAAAAAAAATAACGATTAAGAACTGAGCTAACGAATCACGTGATGCGATGGTGAGCTGTTATACAGAGCTGTTTTGTCGGAAGTTCATATAATCAGCAGTCATTAACCAAGACATTTTTTTCTTACAACCATTCGTCGTTAATCAAATACGTCGTTATCCGAGGCCATCGTTAACCAAGGTATCACTGTATATTAAAATAAAATATATATTTCTTTATTTTAGAAAACTAAACTTAGAAAAAGAACAGACTGATTACAGATTCATAAGTTACAGGAAATGCTGGTTGATTAAATAAACAATAAAGTTAATGTGAAATTTGGCATTATTTGGAGCACACAATATTTTAATCGTCAGGTTGATATGAAGAAGTGGCCAATCGCAGACAATCATCCAAATGATCTTTGTAATTTGGTTTCTTGATTTTTTAGGACGTTCATATTTGAAAAAGTGGATTCTGACAAGTATGTCGATCCAACATTCATATTTGAAAAAGCAGATTCTGACAAGTATGTTGATTTGAATTACGACAGAATTTTTTGCACATCAGTTAATATTGGAAACTTTTCCTGTGTATACTGTACTTCCAAATGATAAGAAAATTAATGATTTGACAATTTTAGCAAAAAATAAATAAATAGCAGCAATACACTTAAACAGAATTAAAAAGTAAATTTTAATTAAACATTATTTTAGTTAATTTTAATTAAAATAACAAAAAGTAAATTATTTAAAAAGCTGTAGCCTATCAAAAAAGTTCATCGTAAGCAAAATCAAAACTTCAAAATTGCACCTTAACATCTAGAAATCACGTTGCACACATCATCCTAACTATGTATGACATCATTGTTAGGATGATCCATTCATTTTAAAATATGATAACTCAACTCAACTCTAGGGAAAATGAAACTTCGAACAGTCTCTTGAGAGCAGTGAGACAGACATATCTTAATGGAATTTTTACTGGGATAATTTAATATGAAATTTTTTCAGCAAAGAAAAGAGTTATTCAATAACAACAATAAAAAGAAAATAATTTTATGTAAATTATTAAAATTTATTACTACTTGTTAATTTAATATTTTCTGAAACTATATCATACTAAAAATAATGTCATACATCGACATCAATCTCGCTTTGGAGTAAAGTAAAATTTTACTTTACCCAAAGTGATCAAGTGCATCGTGCCACCAACTGCAATCTGTATTTGTGTAAGTGCATCAGATAAGTGATGCCCCTCTGCCTGATGTACTGCGACACAGAAATAATCAACAATAATCCAAGAATCTTATGTAGGTGCATTGTGCTGGATCATTTTAGCTGGATTATTGTTGAGAATTTTTATGTCACAGTGCATCAGGCAGCAAGGTGTCACCTATCTGATGCACTTATACAAATGCAAGTTGGAGTCGGCAGAGCGACGCACTTGATCGCTTTGGGTAAAGTAAAATTTTACATTCTAAATTGATATATTGGTGTTTGTATTATAAAAATTTATTTTATATGTATATATTTAAAGTTTCAATAAAATATTTATTTTGGCAAATGGCATTAATATATTGGTAATTAAAAATCAAAGATCATGAAATTTATTGCTTTTCAAATTTTTATCAAATTTTAAGTGCTAAAGTTGGAGAGTAAGCTTATACACAGGTTTCACATTTTTACTGATTTTAAAACTCTGAAGTTAGGGATCAGCTTACACACAGATCGGCTTATATTCGAGTATATATGGTATATGTATATACAAATCAATATTTAAAAATAATACCTGCAGAACATCCATTCACATCATTCTGTTACTCACTCACTTGTAGTATTGAACATGCTTAGAAGTCAATGTTTTACAAACTTTGATGGTTTGGTATCAATGTTCAATGTTTTTTTTTCTGTTTATGTAGTTGGATTGACGTTTGGGTTACATAATATTACATAAAATTTTTATAAACGGAATTTTTTATAATTTATGATTGTTTTATTTAATTTTTTAGTTTTGCATTGGGAAAATCAAACAATACATCTGGCAATATTGATTTAGTGCTTAATATATTGTCACATGAGACATTTTATTATCGTCAATTAATATTCGAAATGCTTTTGGTATCTTTTTTTCATTTCAAAGTATTCATATCTTTGTGGCTCAGTAAGTATTCCTTCAAAAACCTTTCTGTGGCAACATTTTGCCAAAAATAAAAGTAATGCTGCAACTTGCATATATTATTCAAAAGAACTGAAAACTAGTGGTAAAAAAAGACACGGAAGTCCTCTGGCACGACGCTCGAATTATAAAAAATGTGCACGATCGTAAAACGTTACCAATGGTAGAAAAAATTGAAATCCTAAGGAGCAGCGAAACAAATAATAATATCAATATCAAGCAAGCTGATGGATTAAGTGCAGCCTGGAGATATGCGGTTCGAAGAAATATTTAGTGAATTTTATTGATCCTTTCCCCTCCCAGGGAAATAGTTTAACGTAATGATCCTGTTTATGAACTGTTTTAGTAAATTTCATTTACTAAAACAGTTCATAAACACTTTATTTCTAATGTTAAGTTTAAAACTGTTCCTTTGTTCTATTTTATTTAAATACTTGTAATTCTATACATTCTATTCTGTACAACTGATGATGGTATCGCTGATACCAAAAGCATTTTTGTTCTATATTAAACTTTGTTATTTTTCACTGCTTAATGTGCTGTTATTTTGAATGTTGATATTAGAAGTCAAGCAGTTTTAGTAGTTTTGTTTTTATATTAACTAGTGGTAATATCATGAATTTAAAGTGTCATCTTGAAAGCAAACATCCACAATTTTTTGGAGTTCAGAAAGACTTGCAGAAGGAAGAAAACTCTATCAAGACACTAACAAAGCATCATTGTTATTCAGGAAAACAAAGAAAAATTTCTGAGACGTTTAGGAGCATTGAGGAGTTCAAATCAGTGAATCAACAGAAAATAAAATAAATCAAGCTCTTATATTTATAATGTGTAAAGACAATAATATGCCATTGAGTATTTGGATTGTGAAGGTTTTCAACACTTTGTAAAGAAAATAGCATCTTTGTACAAAATTCCTTCTCGACCAACGATTAAAAGATTAATTTCCAAGAAATATGGTAATATGGTATCCATAGTCAAACAACAACTCAAACAGAAATTTTTTGATTATTGACAACTGATTTATGGACAGACATTAAGGACAACTGATTTATGGACAGAAGAGGAGTTACATTAGTTTGACTGTCCACTTTATATATGAGGAAAATAATTTATGCAATGTAGTACTGGATATTTTTATTACAAGACATACAGCTCTACTAGCAAGTATAAAGTTATTTATTATGGTAAATTACATTTTCGGATCTTTCTACGATCCCTCTTCAGTACCATTCATTTAACTATACACCATATTCATACCATAATAAATAACTTTATACTTGCTAGTAGAGCTGTATGTCTTGTGTAATTAGTTTAAAGCAAGTAGTTTCCTATAATATTAGGATATTTTTATATTGGAAGAATGGTATACTAGTGAGTATCCAGCTAATACACTAAAGCAATTGATAAAATACTGGAAAATAGATGAAGAATATGTCAATGAAACTGTTACAATGCACAAAAAAAAAATAACATCAATGTTTTCTAACATTGATGTTACCTTTCAATGGTTTTACTGATGTTAAACATCAATGTTCAACACTACTTACTTGTACTTTGACATGCCCTTTTTCAATTCTTTCATTCAATATACTCACACCTTGTCTAATCATCATCTCTCATCCCAGATTCATATTCCTTTAGTATTGTTTCTCAAACATTCAAATGAACATTTCTTCCAAATATCTATATTTGCATATTTCATTTGCAAGTTTTTGTTCATTCTCTTTTACTTATATGTTCACATTTCACACATCCAATATCCATTCATATTTATATTTCTTACTTATTGTCTTGTATCCAGATCTAAAGTTTTACTATATTTGACAATCCAATTAGCAGTTATTTAAGTTTTGAAAAGCATGATGCAATTTCATCATGCTAGTGATAAATCAATCATCATAGTCTGATAGAAGGAATATTTCCTTGAGAATCTAGACAATTCCAGTCATCATTTTATTTATCTCCTAACTTCTAGCCATTATGGTAAAATTGAATTTACCAATAGTCCAGAGGATTACTGGGACATACAATTTTCCTTGGCATAAAAAGGCATAGATTCATAAGGAGATCATTAGAATTAAATTTCAAATATACTTTAAAATATTATACAGGTAAAATTCAATTATAACAAATACCATTATAACGGAATTTTCGATATAATGAAGCCCCTGCATAACACAATGCTAGAGGAATCTCATTATAACAAAACCTGTTATTACAAAAAATTCACTATAATGAACCTTTTATGGAAACCCTAACATTCAAAATATCACTGTATAACAAAATTTCTGTTGAGTTGCTCAAGAAACTTCCTCAGTCCCCACTCTGATCAATGGTCTTTGTTGTAAATTGGCCATATTAAAGGAGAAAAGACCAGATTTAACTCGAACAGATACAACACAACGCAACTTTTAACACCAAACTAAATGTAGGTTTTATTTAAACGATATATATACAGAGAAAGGAATTTTCCTCCCTCGTTACAGTCTCCGCTCTATAAACATTAGAGAATTTGTGAGGAAGTTAACTTTGACCTGTCCTAGTTTTATTTTATTATGCACTCTATTATTTATCATTATTTTCCTATATGCTAATGTATTATCTTTTAGTTTAAAAGTTGACTTACTTCCACCTTCTCCGTCGTAGTTGGCAATCACGTGATACGGAGTCGGAACCCGTCTCTGGAAGAGCTATCCCGGTTAATGATGTCATCTTATCTACATAAATTTTACCACTGAAACTGATATGTGAAAATAAGAATGATCCATATCGGTGTTTTGTTCGATATATAAATTAATTGTAAAGATAATGACATGAATGAATTACTCTG
>AYEL01063677.1:0-57233 GCA_000484575.1 Olivierus martensii
CTCTTTCCCTACACGACGCTCTTCCGATCTTATATAAAAATGAAAATTTAAAAATTTCTTCTGGAAACTCGTTACTATTTTAAAAATTCCGTAAAATAAAATTGCGGCTTTTAATATGAATAATTTTCTTTTACTATTTTTTAATTATCTCATTACAAAAATTATGTTAACGTAATTATTTTTATTTTTTAAATTTTACGACTTTAATAATTAAATAATAAAGTTTCAAACTGATGCAAAAATAGCTTTTAAAGTTTATTTAATTAAATATTTTACGATCCCACTTCGCTATCTTTTCGAATTTGTTTACTTACGGTATAAAATTTAATAAAAAATCGGAGTCTAATCTCGATTTAATTACTAATTGCTTGCGATTTTCGATATATTTTAATAATTTCGATCGATTAAAACACGTTTCGAATCGATTTTGGTCGATAGTAAACGATGTTTAATAGACGAAAACTTCAATTATTTAAGTGTAACTTAAAACATTACTTTTCTATTATAAATCAATTTTTACAAAATTGATGATTCGAGACTTTCTACTGCAAAGTACGTAAAGTCGAATTTTTGCAAGATTATACTTAATGAACCAACCCGTTGTATTGTTAATCTATCATTAATAAACCACTAGAAGTACCGCTGAAAGAAATTTTAAAATTTAAAAAAAAAAAACAAAAAATAATAATAATTAAATCATCATAAAAAATTTTTGATGTTAAATTATTGATTTATTCGATCAATATTTATATATATTAATAGAAATCACCGGAGAAACCATATGAAATTAAATGAAAGAATTAAATAGAAAAATAAATTAAAGAAGTTATTGATAGAATTAAAATTTTTATTAAAAACTTCTTCCAAGAGGAAAAATATAATTTAGAATTCTCTCTAAAATATAAAATTGAAAAAAAAATAAAATAAAAAAATATAAATTATGCAAAATGTCGATAACATGCTGAAAGCAAAAAAATCTTTTAGTGATAAACAATTTATAAATTTATCAGAAAAGAACTGTTGAAGAAGTCATTAGGGAAATCAACTTGATAAGTTTAATTTTATACCTTTTTCGAGGCATTTTTCTTCATTCCGATCGCTTTAATAGGTAATGGGACTTAATTAAGATGTAGCTAACGTCATTAAGAAAGAGCAACAGCTGTTAGTTAATATTCACTTACAGTTGTAACTTCTGTCCATTTAAAAGGTTGGAGATGGTCTCTTTATGAAGTCAAAACCATTCTCTTTGTTATTAAATTACTCTGATTGATTGTTTAAAGCTATTTACATCGAGAATCCGAGAGAGCTAATCCGCAGTATTTTTAATTAAAATTTTCACGTAAGGCGAAAAAATTCGTTTAGATAAATCTGTTGGATTGGCAATGATTTATTTGTTTTTTATAGTATATTTATAGAACTTAGATAAGTTGCTTTCATTTCTTTCCACTAAAAAAATACTGTAGTTAAGTGCTCTAAGTTACTTTCGATTTTTGCCTTTCACAGTGCGAAGATTTATGGCATAAGTGCAAAATTGTAACACTCATATCGGAAATTTTAAACAAAATATGCATATTTTTTAGAAAATAAAGTAGAATTACGTTTTATTAGATTATTTTTCTTTGGTATAAGTATCAATTGGTGAAGAACTTATTGAAATTAGATCTCAATAAGTTCGAACGATGTTAAAGAGTTCGATCGTGCATTAGCGGTCGGCGAATATTCTTAGTTAATTAATGGCGAATGTCAGCAATTGATAGAGATGAAAATTCTTAAAGAACTGCACTCATCAACAACGAGAGAGTATCTGGCTAAAGACAACTAATGACTAAATGTCAGGCGTCATTAAGAATCATGGAAGTGTAGCGTATGAGATGGTAGGAAGCGGTCTTGCTGTACGATTCAAAATACTACAGCAGTATTCGAAAATTGTACTTTATCTGCTTTTGAAAGGAAAGTTTAAGATTTTTATTCCAATGATAACAATAAAAAATCGCTCATGTTTCGTAAATCAAAATAAAAAAAACTACGAACGGTTTTTGTTCGAATGGTCTTCTTGATTGATGTAATATATATACTAAGCAAATACAGTGCATTGAATTTTCTCTGTGGATTTAAATTTAATTATATACCAGATAGAAAAAATCTAAAAATAGAAGTTAACCGCATATTACACGTATGACATTCGACTAGATGAGTCTTCCGGGAGTCATTAGAGAAATAAGTAGAAAATAAATAGAAGAAAGGAAAAGACATTAATCACGAAAGAACAAAGAGAATAAAAATATGTTTGACTATATGTTCCCAAAGGACCTGCTTGACCAAAAGTTTTCTGACATGTGTCGTGTTTGTCTTGGCCCATTTTGTGATATATCGATGTCGATGATGACATTTAGTTCATCTCATGTATACTTATGTAATGCGCCTCTCGTAATTTTTGTAACTTCTGAATGGCAAAATACCGATTGAAAGATGCACCACACGTTTCGTATAAACTAGGATTTAATTCTCGACGTAATAGAAATTTATGGGCTTTAAACCGCATTAATCCGTTTATAAACATGCCAGAAGAGATAACTACACGACAAGTATGTATACAAGAACTCACGTATGGTGGTAAATAAAACAATTTTAGTTATAATTTATCAGATACTTTAATATCGTAAAGAATCGGAGAATAAATCCCAAACTCTTCGATTTTAAAACTTTTGATTCCAGCTCGATCGATTTTGTTATCTTTTATTATACGGAAAGATTTACTGTTTGAACGACTGAACCGAATTTTACAATTTAAAACAGTAGGGAATGTCTCACTGTTACTGTTTTTTCCCTGCAATTTTCTTAAAATTTTCAATATTTTTACCTGCAAAGATGCATATAAAAATATCTTTTGATCGGTGACTTCCAAAACTTATTTAATTTTAATTATATTAATTTTTAGTACAAAAATCTTAAAAATGGTACAATTATAGTTTTCGAAATATCGAAATGTCTTTTCTGTTTTCAACTTCCTTTGAAAAATTTTATAGGAAGTCGAATTTTTATTGAAAGGAAATTCGAATAAAGTTTCTTTAAAGCACTTTTATCATTTAATTCACAACTGTTTTCATTCTAGAATATAGAAACAACCTGAAGGGCCAGATTTAAGTGTATTATGCAACATAAAGGGACAGATTTATGTGAAGTGTGCCCCTGATCTGTGACATTCAAGAGATGCCTAAATGTATTTAATTTTTATTTAGTAAAATGTGAAATTCCTTGCAATGTGAAGCTCTAAACTGTAGCTTGTCTAGCTTATACGTAAACCCAACCTTGTTATCTACCTATCAAATCTTTTATACAGCAACTACGCTATAAAATTCTATCAGAATTTATTATATACACGTTTTCAAAGATTCCATTCCTGTAGAAAGCAGCAATAAACAGCAATTTTTTCAATTTTTTGATTATTAATTACAGCATTTCATAATTATGGTACCTGATGATGCTCCAGTTTAGTTACAATCCTGTATTATTTTATAATTAACTTTTTCCTTACTAATTTAAATTACAAAATAATAATAATAATAATAATAATAGTAATCATATTTTCCTAACAATTATTTTTCTCATCGTTCAGATTTAATAGCGTTATTAAAAGTTTCTCGTAGACGAGAACCGCTGGCAGAATTTTCGAGTTACAAATTGTATATAAATTAAACACGATGTATTCATAATTCTTACCGTAAAATCGCTTTCATTAAAGTTTCAGGTGCGAGATAACAGCTGTCTTTGTAAGATCGTTGAAGTAGAAAGACTAATCGATAGTAAAATACGGAGTAGAAAGACTTATCTATATGGATGATGCACGACTAAGATAAGTATGTAAATAAATCTAAACAGTAAAGGTGTAATGGGTTACTTTATGTTTTTCCAATGATGTATAATGTTAAGAAAATATTTAAAGATCTTAAAAGAAGAAGAAGAAAAAAAAAAGGTAAAGAAGCTTTTAGATTCTGAAGAGAACGAATTAATAAGAATTTGCATTTATTAAAGTTAAAACGAGAAGCGTGTAAAATATAAATAATAGCCGACGTTTAAAAAGCGCGTCATTAAAATTTTGAAAGATTATTATTATTATTATCATAATCGTTCCACCAAAATTGTGATTAAGTTTAAATTTTAAACAAATATATATGTATTTTTTTTAGTGAAAATTATGGAGAGATTAATTGGCACGGCTTTAAGTGAGTATGACGATCGGTAAGTAAAAGCGTGCAAATTTATCGATAAATTTTTAATCAGAGAGCTAAAAATTCAGTTTTAAGTAACGATAACCTGTTGCGAATGATGTTACGTTTAAGAAAATTTTTTTGCCACAATTATTAGATTAATTTTCGTGAATATGTGACTTTAGTAACTGATTCCAATTTTGTAGAAAATCTGATCGCACGTTTAACGCTCGACTGGTTCTTGCATATTTGACGTTTACTTCGAGTTTATGACATTCGATTTAATATTGTTCCTCCATAATTAAAACATTCAACGATCATTCAATTTGCTGAAATTGCAGAAATATATCAAGTAAGGTCGCATCTAGGAAGATAATATAGTTGTTATAACAGATTATAAGCGTAGTACAAATGATATAACCGAATCTATCGTAAACCTTATGAATCTTTTTTTAAAAAAACCAGTAAAATTGGAGAGGATAAGATTTTTCTCGACTCGAAAATGTACGATTTTTTGGTATTTTTGGAGTTCCCTCAGGTAATTTTAGAAAAAAGATCAGGTAAAGTTATATCAGGTAAGAAATCAGAATTGAGCAATTTCTCATCCGGAGTAGGAGCATCAATGGTCAGACAAATTTCGCTTTGGGGTATTATATCATCAAATATTGGATATACTACAACTTGTCTTGTTTTATTACCTACATTTTCTAAACTTATACTCAAATCAGAAACTGTTTTTATATTGTTTCCATTCAAACTTCTTATAAAATTTCTAAGAACTTTCGATAGTATAATAAAAATAAGAATTCAAACTTTAAAGGAACATTCTATTCATTGATGTAAGAAAATATATTTTGATATTTCATGCAAAATTAATTTAAAAATAATAAGTTAAAACAGAAAAAAATTTCATTATCGGAAGAAAAAAAAATTAATAATAAATAGATGTAAATTACATCGAAAATTTCAAGAAAAAGGATTAAATTAAAGAAAAAAAAATATTTTTTTTATTTTTATTAAAAAAATAATCTTTTAAGATAAAATAAAAAACGCTTACAAGAAATGACGAAGAAAAATAAAAACAATTTTTATTAATTTTAAGATAGGAAAATAATTAAAATCGGCTTTATAAATATTTTTGTCATGCAAAATAAAGTAGTTCTGAAAGAATTACAGATTATTAATACACTATATATATTATATTATTGCTTCAATGAATGTAGTATAAAATACTTCTGTTTTGTAAAATGACAATTTTATACTGTATATATATATATATATATATTATTGCTTCAATGAATGTAGTATAAAATACTTCTGTTTTGTAAAATGACAATTTTATGCGAGCTAGTTTATCAGAACATATTACTATATCGTTTTATGATGATAATGAATGTAAATAAAAAAAATTCATCTTCTGAAAAACAGAAAACAACATCAATTACCATAAATTCATATATTAAACAGCATTAAATACTAGTAAAATTATATAAAAATAACCAAATTACGTGACTAACTTTATAAAAGAAATCATAAATATTTAAATTTGCCAACACGGTTGTTTAAATAATAATATCTTTGCAGTTTTACGGTTTCATATTTGGTGAATGTAAATGCGTGTTGGTTCATTATATATCCGGTTCTACGTTCAGAAATATTCACAAGTTATTTTCTGCTAGTCGTTGCGCTGTTTGTGAGCGCCCTCGCTTGGATATATCGATTGGACAGACAGTCGGAAGCACGGAACACACGTAGACATCACTGGTTCTGCTGGTAGCGAGCTAAACACGTTGCGAATGGAGTTCTTCTGTATTATGATATTTTAAAAAAGGTGAACTTTGATAATGTATATCGTCTTCGTTATTTTAGCTGTTACTTTTAGAGGTTGTCTGCCTTTAGATATGGCAATCCCTACAGAGATTTCTCAAGTTAGTAACTCAGAAGGGATCCGAGCGATTTGTCCCTCACCGCAGTTACAATCGGGTCAGAGGTCGTGGCAGATAACTAATCAAAATGTGGACGTCGTACTAACTAGAGCTAACGTGAGTACTAATGATTTCATTTTATACTAAGAACTTATATCTATCCAACGAGCGCGACAAAACTCGACAGTTTGTTCGCGAACCGAATGTGTAAAGTGTTTTAAGAGCTTGCCAGTTTTTCTTTTCTTTTTTCTGTATGTAATAATACAAAAATATATGCAATTTTAAAATAAGTTTAGCCGGTTTGCGTCGGGTTTCTTCTCAGATGCTTGTCTTGTGGCTAGAAGTTTGGAGAATGTCCAAACTCGGATGGTTATTGAGAAATGTTGCTTGATATATAAAATGTAATTTTGTAGCGAAGTGTTAGACAAGTAAAATTCGCATTGTCTCCTTTGATTTCCACTCGATTTGCGAGGTTATATTTCATACCTAAGGTTCGTACGATTTTATTTCTAAAAATGCAACTTTTGTTCTGGCATTCTTTATTTTTTATTCGTCTAGGTTTTTGTCTTTTTTTTTTTTCTAAATTTGATCATGTTACATTTAAAATTTTTACCGAAACGCGACTTTTATTTAATTTTTAAATCCTGTTTTTTGTTTATGAATACATTATACGCTTTTTATTCTTCAATACATTGTTTTTTCTCCCAGTTGTATGGAAGTATTTTATGTTCTAACTCCAAAACTTTATCTCTCTTTCGTCGTTTATATTTTCGTGACATCCAGTTATTTTTGAAATTTTAGAATATAAAAATATCTTATACATATATAAACATACTTTTTGCAATTACTTTACCTTTACTTTGTATTTTTAGATGCTAAAGCATCTTTTATATTTTTGCCAATTTAATTCAAAATCAACTTCAAGTAAAATTTTTTAAAAGTACAGAAAAAAATAACGAAACCATACCATAAAATGCTTTATAGAAATTTATTCTGCATGAAGGATGTTGCAAGAAGTTGATTATAAGAACTGTTCTTTTGTAAGACTTTAAGACCCAGAGATTCAACCAGCCCGTTAAAGGAGTTTGTGTAGGAGTTAATAACGTTTCATTCTTCAAAAACGACACTCCATGACGTCACCGACATTTATTTTCCATGCAGCGATTACACGCAAATCCGACATCTGCTGCAATCTTTCTAAAACCGAAATCCGGTAATTTTATTTTTCTAGTCGAAGTCGATAACTCGACAGGACTTGTGCTGAAGATATATGTCACAATGTCAAAACATTATAGATCCGCCACCAAACTTCACTAGATGAATGGTATATGAGAAACCATCACCATTTCCTCTCTCTCTCTCTTTCTCTTCTCCATCCTCCGGGACGTACGGTCAATTTTCTACTTTTAGGCGAATAACACGTTAAGACAACAAAATTTTCCGCCACAGAAACAAATAGAGTTTACACTACATAATGTTAAATTAAAACTAACACACGTATCGAATTTTTATTGAATGACGTCACTCGAGTTTTATTGCCACCAGTTTTGTCACCCATCACCCTATGGATGATGTGCAGCCTTGGATGAGTAATAGCTGGGACGGAAAGTTGCTGTTCCCTACTCGCTCTTCCGTAAACCAATAGTTGTTATTAGTTTAGTAACTTTTTGTTAAAAAAAGTTAAATAAAGAAGAGTGAAGTCGTCAGAAACGAAAAAAAAAAAGATTGAAAACAGATGTTACGAAGGAAATTCGATTGCACAAATTTAGACATTCGAATATTCAGTTATTTTAATAGCTTAACGAGTGATTTGGATCAAATTTAATCTTATAAAGCAACAGAAAATAATTTTTCTATAAGTAAAGAATCGATTTATATATATATATATATATATATACACTAGGAGAGATACTTGTGTTACTTTTCTTCTGACGTGTGCAGCGATGCACAGCGATTGAACACGACATCTGCAGCGCTAAAGCCATGGCCGTTGTTAGTATGGGAGTTAAAGCTTTATACAGACGATGCACTCATTCATTATATCACAAATGAGATCTTATCTATTTATTTTATTAATATTTCTATAGAAATTTTGAGTAAAAAGATTAAAAAATAAAAAAATATTTTAATATTTTTTTATTTTTTCTACAAATTTCGACATATTCATCTAAAAATACTTATCTACGAATTTGTACGAGATTTGTTTTTTAGCAAACTGTATTGCTCTAAACATATTCATGTCTTAATTATTTAAGTCATAATTTATCTCCATTCTTTTACTAAAAATACTTATCATACAATAACGAATTTGTACGAGATTTGTTTTTTAGCAAACTGCATTGCTCTAAACATATTCATGTCTTAATTATTTAAGTCATAATTTATCTCCATTCTTTTAAATTTATCGGCGATCAAATTTACATTTGCGCATATTTTAATTTTAAGAAGTTAAAAACTATATTATATGTTAAAAATTCACGAGTTACTTTACATAATTTAGAAGGAAAAAATTATTTTTATACAGAATTTTTTTATACATTTAGATGGAATTTTTTCTAGAAATTTAATAAATTATTTTTATTATAGTATTTTATATGAACAGTGTAAATAAAACGACAAAAGATAGAATGTAACCTAATCGTGTATCAAGTATTTGGAAGAGGAAGAAATAGATTTCTTGTCTACCATGTGCTTCTATTGAAAGAATTGTTATGCATTGTTGGCCATATTTCCAATTTCTTGCTTGTGTGATTCATTTGAATGTCGCCGTCTTCCTTTTTTCCCCTTCTAAGAAAGATACGTGTCTTGAGAATCCTATGCAGTTCTCTGATGAATAGCACATGAGTCGAAGGCTCTAAACCTTAGAATTCTTAGATCCTTGTTACTTTTATATTACTTATTTTTTACGAAAAAGCGATAAAAATCGATTAATTGCAAAATTTCGTAATTTAAAAAGTTTTAAACATTTTTTTTTTTTTTTACATTTACACATAGTATGTTATAACAGCGAAAAATTATATCGAAACATTTTCATCACGCAAAATTTTGGATTTAAAAATTTTTTCTTTTTTAATTTTCGATGGAAAGCTTAAAATATTTTGTTAAATTGTTCAATTTTTATATGATAAATCGTGTTTTTCTACATCATCTAAAAAGAGATTGAAGAGATTTTAAAGCAATACAGAAAAAAAAGGGAATTTTCCCAAAGGAATAAGCGTGCCGAAAACATACAAATTTACTTCCAAAGAGTTACAAGAAAATTCAAGAATAATGCAAATAATTTCGAAATTCTAAATTTATATAAACGAAGTTCTTAGAATTTTTGAATTTTTAAATGAAAGGCAATCATAAATCGCTTAAATCTTAAAAAAAATTTAAAAAAAGCTATCAAAACATTATGAATGTTGGTTTTATCACTTGTTTTAAATTCGATTAACTATTAAATAAAATATTATAATAATGATAATGATTGTCGATGATGGAAAAGACTTTTAAGAGATCATTCATTCTGTCTATATGATTATGTATCGATTTTTCTTTAACATATTTTAAATTTATATAAGCAAACTAAACATGGCGAGTTTATCATAAAATCAATTAAATGATTCATATAAATTGATTTATATTTTTATTCCTGTCAATTTTTAGAATTAATTAATTCTAAAACAAAAGTTGAAAAATTATAATTTGCAATTTCGGCTATATATAAACTTCAATCGGTTATCAACAAAATAATTAAATGAAGCTTAAGATAAATTTATTTTAATTACATTTTTAAAACTTGAATTCTTAATTAAACTTTTGTTACACAAAAAGTGATTAATTCTTATGATAAAATCGATTTAGATTCTCGACAATCGATTATCTATTTTAACTAAGAATTATTACTTAGAGAGAGTTTAACCGATTGTTAATTAGATTTTTAAAATATTTAATTATAATTTAACGACCTATGAAACTGTTTAGTCGATTTGTTGACCCTTAACTATTTGAACATTTATATCGATTAAAGGTACAGATTAACGTTTTATAATCAGTTTGTAACGAGATTTTCTATGTAAGCTAATACATAAATTAATTCGGAACACTTTTTTTTTTGAGGGGATTTTTAACATGGTTTTAGATAAAGCCAAATAAAAATAGGAGGAAAAGAGAGGTAAATGCGAATAAATGGAATGGAATTAAAGAATGAAAGAGAAAATGGAAGGAAATGAAGTTAAAGAAGAAAAAAAAAGAAAGAAAAATAAAAATTAGAAGGGAAGGAAAAGAAAAGAAAAAATAAGAAAGAAAGGCATAAAATGTCGGAAAAGGAATGATAATTAAAGAAGGATACATTAAGAAATAAAATAACAAATTGAGAAAAATCAGAAAGATAATGCAAAATCACGGGGAAGATATCTTGAAAACAGAATTTAATAAAATGTGAATAAAAATAAATTAAAATTTACAGAAAAATAAAAAAAAAGTGTAAAAAGAACAGACAAAAATAAAGAAAAATTCAAATACTGTAAAGAAATATTAAACGCCTACTTGAAAGACAAAAATTGTAAGACAAATTTTTGCTATAAAATCCGTAGAATTCCTCAATAAAACAGAAATATGAATATATATTCACGTAATGCCATATATTCTACTATATTTTTCATTATAGATATTAGAAATTACATATAATTTGTGTATTTAACTATAAGTAGATTATCCTAATTGATACCATTCTATTCGATATATCCGCATCATCATACCATTCTTGGCTAGACTTATATCTTTAGTATTTATTGTTAATTAGCTTCTAAATACAAATTATTCCCACTAAGAAACATAAAGCATAATACTTATTCAAGATAAGATCAACATTGGTGTCTGTGCAAACATGACTACACCAACGTAATATTTTAAATACCATTCTATCACAATTCGTTACGTTACTTACCGACGTGAAATATAAAATGTCAATAGATTCTATTTTTAAATTTTTAATTAAACATAATTACACGATAGTTTAAAATCATACAAAATAAAAAGATAACATTGCCTTAAATCTGAATATTTATGACTTCATTGTACATATACTCCAGAATTATAAATTTTTAATGAAATTAGAAAATTGAATCGATATTTCTAATGAATGAATATTAAGATGTGATAATTATATGATAATATATTGTATTTTCGGTGAAATCCATTGAATATTTTCAGTAATCCTAATGAAAAGTTATGAAGCTATAGAACTTCTGGTCTCAAAACAAAAAAAAACTATCCTTTCTCATTGAAATGATTTCATATCTTCTGGCATTAATATCAAATTTGCATATTAAAATTTCTGAATTTATTTTTCGAATGCATTATATCAACAAAGGAGAGTAAGAAAACTGAAATAATAAAATTCTTTCACAAATTATACTTTTGAACTTATTGTGCTATTTGAATTTCAAATGAATAAATGCAATTATTTAAATTATTTTATAATAATAATGTTAATTTTATCCCTTAAATTTAACTGGAAAAAGCCATAAAAATAATATAAATAATAGTATTGTTAAATTAAAATTGTTATAAAAAATTAAACATAAAAATACAGTAATAATCATCCGAAACTTCATCTTTGGTTTAATTAATTCTGTTTAACGTTACTCCCTAATGCAATAACATCAAATAATTTAAACAATTGAATTTTATTGCAAATATCATTATATATATATATTTTTTGTTTTGAGATATTTATTACTATAAAAATCGGTTTAACTCGTCTAGAAGGGTTAAAGAAATAACAGGAGAGCAGTACGATCGTTCGCGAGTTATCAGGCAATAGAATAGAAAAGTAGAGTCTTAGTTTAATTGAGTTGCCAAATTTATGACTCATATCTACTAACGTAGTCTAATGCATTGAAAAGTTAGAGGACAAGACAATACTTGGAGAAAGAGAGGCAATTTATCATTGAACGAAAACAACCAAGTAATTACAGTCACCTGTAAAGATGTCTTCACTGCAGTGATTTAACAGCGCCATTAAAGAAAAACGAAATTTACTCAAATCTATGTTATAAATATTAAAATAAGAGATTTCTGTTTAGTTTTGAAATATTAATTATTTTTCCTGGAAATATGGCAAGAATGTAAATATGTTTATTTGTTTTCGTTATTTATTTATTGAAATGATTTTTTTTTCCAGGCTCGGCTTAGTTTATTATTAATGACCAGTTTCTGATCCAGTAGTTTTTAAGTATTAATAAGAAGCAAAGCAAATAAGTGATTAATTTGATTGACTAATATAATTTATAGCAAACTTTTCGACGATATTTAAAAATAAAATTAAGTTTAGGAAAGTTAATTTTAAGAGAGAAGAAAGAGAGAGAGAGAAAAGATTTTTTTATTTTATTTTATTTTTCCTTTGCAATAAAAATGCTGTGAGAAAACAACAAATGTTTTCAAGGTACTAACTACATTTATACTTTTGTATAGAACTATCTGTAAACATTATTTTTCATGTTAAAATTTCTGGGAAAATCGGAATGTTTTGTAACAATTTCATTATTTTTTTTTTAAATTTATTATTAAATTTTACATAAAAATTTTATAATATACAGTAGAAAAATTTAATTTTGAGCGAACATTCCTTATGATTATTTTTTATTTTTAATTTTTGAGTGATAAAATTAAGATTATTCGATAATGGAGAAAATTTCTCTTCGATGATTATTAAATTTATTTTTATTTGAAATTATCTAGAAATTTGTTAGAAAAGTTTATTGAAATAATTCAAACCGTTCTAAAAAGTAAAGATTAAAATTTTTAAATAAGAAAAATGAAAACAAACGACGAAAAATATAAAAATTTCGTATAATTAAATAAAGATTTTTCTAAGCAAAACAAGGGATGTGTTTTAATTATGTCGGACGTTGAGAACATTAGAAAGCAGATGATGGGAGGAATAATGGATAAAAAGAGAGACGAAGAATATAAGGAACAAAATAGAAAGCAATACTGGATGACAAAGAAGAAAAGAATGAAAGGAAAAAAAGTGACAACGTCGACACGCCTGGAAACGTGTCTTGTGTTAATCTTTTTTGATGAGGAATGACATAATTTTATATTAAAATTGATAAATAAAAGAGAGATTTACATTAAATCTCTTTATTAAAGTATACGTTTAGTCGATACTGGATTAACAATTAGAACTTCATTGATCGCTACAAGACTCCACCTAGCGTTAAAGATTTGTAATAGGAGTGTGATCATCAACAAAACCGGCGACGGTTGAATCATTGATGCAATTCATTCGACAAAGTGATTTCTGTTTATTTTTTTCACCTAGGCGATTGAATAAGTTATTATACAAGCATATTTGTTCATTTTATTTACTTTTCCAATTTAAAAATATTAATAACGAACAAATTAAATTAATAAATTTTGTTAGAGGGCGTATTGTAGTGTATAGAAATTTTTTTATGCCTATTGGATCGATTTGAATTTGAATTAGCCAATCGGTTCAATGCATTTGATTTCCTGGTTGGTTGTATATCTTTTTATTATTATTTAATCAATCGTGTTTAGAAATTCTGATATGTTTTCCGTTTCATTCGATAAAAGTGATTTTATTAAATAACGAATAAAAAAAAAAAAAAGAATTTATACTGTATATGTCGTTATTTATTCGCTTTACTTTCATTTTTTTATTTTTTAATTTAAAAATACTATCGAGATAATACGTTTTATTATTCGATTTATGTTTTCAATAAAGTAGAAAATAGGAACCAGTGCTAAGCGTATATATTTTTTTGTTTCTTTTTTCCTCCTTATATTAAAATTTATCGCTGTTCAATAGAAACGAAATTAAAATTTCTTTTCTATTGGATACCTGAAAATTTGAATTAACCAATTGGGTTAAGGAAGAAAAAAAAAATTAGTTTACATCTTACACCTTTACAAAATAAAAATTTTCAGAATTAATTTACCGTAAAATAAGTTAGCTTATGGATAAAAATTGAATAAAATTTAATCAAGATTAATCAAATTCATCTCTTGTTTAGTTTACCGAACAATTTTTAAATTAGAGAGGCGCTGTTATAATCTAGTATAACTAAGATACTGTATATCGCTCAGAACTGGTCCTTTGCTTACTAAAAAAAAAAAAAATCAATTCTGTAATTCCCATCACGTTACTATCAATCTAAGATTTATAAATTTCTCCTTTCGGCTATAAGATTCATTTATCAGTTTCTACAGCTTCGTAAAATATATTCCTCGTTTTTGATGCGTAAAATTTCTTCCGGTAAGAAAAAAAATTATATATATATATTTCTCCCATTTCTGTTACAGAAAGCCTACTAAAAACTTTAAGATTCAATCAGTCGGTTTATGTATCTCCAGGGTTATATAAATAACTCATATAAATTCAAATTAGCTTCCTAGTATTTTTTTTCTTCCTTGTAATTTTAATTTAATAAAAATTTGCATTTTGGTTGATCTGGAGAATTTCTGATAGATAGCACTTTGTTCTAACATTAAGGTAAAATAACTTAATGGATAAAGTGATTAATGCCACTAGCCACCATAGAGAGAGAGAAAGAGGGGAACCTGCAGTTTTAATCGCACACAAGTTCCAAAAATAGAAAAATGAATTTTTCACGCGTTTATCAGCAAAGTTGTCAAGGTGATTGTTTCCTCGTTGTTTTTTTTTTTTTCTTTAATCTTCCATTTGCCCGACTGAAATCGTCTAATATTGAATGTAAGTTTTGGCACAATTTCTGGAATTTATTTGGAGATCAATGAGAATGGTTCCTTCCGTTTAATGCCAAAATTCGATTGGTTGCTTGCACTTATGTAATCATTTTCTCTTCTTATCTGTTTTATCAATTCTTTTAATGTATTTATAATGTATGATGATAAATATTAAAGCGTCTACGCGTTATATATTTTCCAAAATAATAAATTTTTTGGAGACTTTTTGATTCGAGAATATTTTTTTAAAAATATTCCGCATATATATATAAAAAAATTATGAATAATATTAAATTTAAAATCAGTTTTTAAATTCCGTATGAAATCTAGAGACGAATTTTTAGATCAACAAGGTGATACGCGATGTACACGCGCGGCGCGACGCAATGGAGAAAATAATTTGAGAAAAATATTAAAATTATTATTATAATTTCAATATCGACTTAATATTGGAAATTTATTATTGTAAATTTAAAGTTTAAGATTAAAGTACTCTCCTGTGGTCTTTAAACTGTGACATTGATAGACAAGTTATTGTAAATCATTACAGTAAAAGACCGGTAGTTCTTAACCTTGTTTAGTCCAAGTATCCTTCTCGATGGCCACATTTTATATAGAATAAATCGTTCAGTATAGGTAGGTAAACGTTTACACTATCAGAAATTAAAGATATTATTTTCTGATTTTTTTAAATATTTTTTTTTAAATATTGTTAATCTCTTGTAGATGTAGGAAAGGGGGTGCGTTTCACAACCCTAGCACTGCGAGAGATCTATTGAGAACCCCCAACAGGCCCCCAACTGCGATGGTCTATTGAGAACCCCAACAGGTTCACCCCATAATAAGTCCGTTTGTTAATCTCTTAATTTATTGAATAAATTATATTTGATCCTCGTATATCTCTTGATGAGGTTTCAAGTAGTCTTTGTTACCATAATTCTTAACCATGAATCCCTAGTTAAGAATTATTACTGTAGATTAAGCGAAGTATCCACGTCGCACGAATTATAATAATGGAAATGGTTAAGAATAATGTTATATTATCATTATCTTACGATATAGATTTTAAAATCTTGAATGGTTGATAAAAACAAAAAATAATATTATGAAATTTCTTCAGCTTCAAAATGATTTAATGCAGAATGCATTAGAGATTGAAAAATGTTTCGATGTTAAATTTATTATTATAAAGAGATAGAAAATGAATTGAGGACAATCACTTGAAATCTTGTAGAAAATTAAAAACTGACGTCGAAGTAATGATAGAAAAATTAGATAATATAATAGAATCAAATTAAAAAAAAATTCAATTATCAATTTAAATCTAAGTTTGGGAAATAATTCTTGAAAAATATAATTGAATTTTCATATTAAACATAAATTAAAATTAAAATTGTATAATTGAAGACGATAAAATAAGAAATTCATTCTTACGCGATAAGAAAGATGAACTTTTTAAATATTTGCTTTGAAAAATGGGTAATATCAAAAATATTTGATTCAAAACACGAAACAGAAGATAAAAATAGGTTTTTAAAAAATCAATTATTAATCTAAACAGATGCTTTTTAATAATATAACAACAAATTCATGAAACTAAATGTTTCTATTCTCACAAAAATAAAAATGTAACAGATGCTAAAGAAAATAGAATTGGCAGCATATCAGACGTTATAAATGATGAAAACGACGTTAATAAAAGGTATATGACGTTAATGCATCAATAGTAGATAAAGTAATAATAGTAATTAAATAATAATTTAGGTATGAAACAAAAACCGTATTACGAATTTATTAAATCCTATAATAAAAATTAATGATTGAATAGAAATTATATCGATTATTTATGCTTCAAAATGCGATGCATTCAAGAAAGTAATTTTTCAAAATAAAATTCTGTAGTTCTTATACGAAATTAAGTGTTGATGCGAACGAAATCTTTATTTAAAATCTAATGGATTTATAATTAATTAAAACAGTTGGAGAAGAAATTACATCAAGTTTCATTATGTCAATTGGTGAAGCAAAACAATTTTCGTTTAAAGTTAAAAATTATTTTTGAAATTACACTCAAGAGTAATAATAGAAAGAAAACCATATTTGCAAATAAAAACAATACATTTTATGTAAATTGATTTATATGGATATTATAGTCATCATTACCGAGAATGATTTATACGAATAAAATTATGTAAATGGAAATACGGTAGTTGAAAAAATATACAAAATCGAAAAAGGATCAATTATTCGACTAAAAGAGTGAAAGAACTCGGGAAAAAAATTCAATATTCATTATTGAAGAATGTTCTTGAATCAATTAAAACTAGTATAAAGAAAATATTTATATTAAAAAAAACATAATTAATTAAATTTATTGATCGAAGTTGAAATTAAAAAAGTCTTCGATACAATTAATAAACAGGTATATTATTATTTGGAAGAGAATTACGTTAAAAATATAAACATATCAATATAAAATTCAAGAAATAAACTTTTGTACTCGTATAATAACAAATCCAATGTAAGTATGTGGACTAGAAGAGTTTTTTCAGATAAATTACTTATTTTTTTTTTAATGCAGTGGCACAGAATTTTCATTTTCTTGCTGGTCTCTTATGTTATCTGCGATGTCGCGTGTCGCACGCGCAACGCGAAGAGACGAAACAAAAAAAATTTCAATTTAAAAAAAGCACATAAATGTAAACACGTCGAATGGGAATAGGACATCGTTCATCACGATCGCGCATTAACGCATTGCGTGTCGCACGCGACTGAATACTCTTACTAGGCATATAAGCTTTCAGTCTCTTAAGTATCCCAGTCTCAAAGTTAGATTCTGCTAGGCAAGTCATTATTGTAAATACAGAACGAAACTGCATTCTCTCTAGATATTTTTATTTTTATCGTCCTTATTTGGGCTTACGTAATCTTAATACAACATGCACGTAGCAAAACTTTATTGTTATTTTTAATGAACTAGACATCTTTCCTGATAATTATGAGAAGAACGGCGAGTTCGCAAATAATCCACACAAAACGGAAATTAAAAAGAAAAAAAGGGAAACAAATTGGAATCTAGTGATTTCCAGCAAGTGTTGTCATGGTTACAAAAACAAACATCCTTCTTTAGATTCATTAGAGCCTGCTTATGGGCATCAGGAGACCTTTTAAACAAGCAAAATAGTCGATAGAAATCATCGTATAAATAGCTAATTCAAGGTCATCTAGTTAATTCTGAAAGTTCATCGATTATTTCCACAGTCCTCTTACAAACAAAAAAGTAAAATTTTCGAAAAATTTGTAATTTCTTATCTTACAATTAACTGTTTTATAATTATTTTTGTTCGTTATGTACACTCTTTTGTTTTTTAAGTTTTAAATAAAGATTGTCTTTCGTTTACAGACCGGTGAATTAATGATTATCGATTCGCTTAATCAAGAGGTCTCCTTGTTTGTTTTCTTTTTGTTCATTCAGTCGAGTATTTTCAAAAATATTTTTCTTTTGGAAACTGTTTAACAGTTAAATATATTTAGTAAAAAACAATGCCATCGAAAATTTAACTGCTCGAGGTGCTAATTTTTCAAACTTTTCAGAAGTTTTTTTTCGCTTCAAGTTTTTTTAAAACTTGCGAGTTTATTTTATCTTATCAATTAAAGTAATTATGTTTACAATAATTTAAGTTAGTTTTTTAAAAAAATTCGAATTATATTAAAGCAAATAAAACGAATCTTTGCTTGTGGAAAATAATAATAAATTGCATACAAAATCCTTGCATTATTTGTAGAACAGAATCCGAGTTGTTCATATTGTATTTGCAGGAAAAATGCGTTATTTCCGTTCTCCGGATGCAGCATTGTTTGATGTTAATACCTCTTTGTAGTGTCGTTAGTAAATTTTCTTTCATTTTATACAGATACAAGCAGAAATGGTTAGCAAAACCATTTTATTTCCGACAAGACGAGAATTTCTTTAACATTTTAAGATAACTATTGATGCCTTGTTTTCTAGTACATTTTATTTTTACTTCATATCCTCTTATCTCTAAGTAATTTTTCATTTCGTACCATCTATCAAAGTATATTTTTTTTCTTTTCTTTTATCTCTTGGTTCCATTTTCTTGTTAAACATATCATCACACAGATTCTTAATCTCGGGATTATTTCAGAAGCGCGAATACACTCAGATAATTTGTTCTCTCCTCAATTTTACATGTAAATGTATCCAGATATTTAGAAAGTAACGTGTTTAGGAAACTCGTCCTCGGGCATTATATGATTTTTTCCCCTTCGCTTTGTTAGAAATACGATTAATGCTACCACCTAACGACGTAAGGAAGTAGCATCTGAGAAAATTAAAGCGTGTTCCAACTAAGGCGCAACGTTGCCAATGGGAAAGTTGGGAAACATTTGATAACTGCAATGAGGTCGTTCACTGCCTTTGGGAACTGTTCGCCGACACAAGCTAATTCCCAAAAATATATATAATTAAACAGCTAAATATTTAACTTAAATCAATAATAAACAGTATAAATCTCTTAAATGCTAAAGGATATTGTTGATTGAAACATTTGACTTTAAAATTATTAATTTTCTGTCAGCATAATCAAATACTTTTCTCCAGATTACAATTTTATTATTATTATTATTAAATAATTTTTAACAGGGATTAGAAGAAATAAATACGGGGAAAAAGATTTATTGTGGAGATTTTCGTAAATCTCGAATCGATAAAAGGAACGTCCTTATAAATAACATAATGTGATTATTGCAATGTCAAAATTCTCGAACTTTTTAAAATTCCGAAGAAGTTTTTGAATAAATTATTTTTGCTAATTTTAAAAATAAGTAGTTATAGCTGTTTGGCATTAGAGTTATCTGGTAATATCTTATCGCTTAATCATTGCATTCTTCATTCCATATAGAAAAATTATTCATCGTACGTGGCTGTAAAATATCGCAATTTTCAAACGTTAATAATAACTATGCAAATTAGATTTTTTAATACCTGCAACTAATAATTTCTAGATTAAGAATATTTTATAATAATTTATATAAAATTTATTTAAAAGTGTAATTTTGCTTTATTTTATGAAGGCTGTGAGATTTCTGTATTTTGCAGCATACAAATATTCATTTAATGAGCAAACTATAAATAGAATATATTTAGTCCAGTTAAAATTTAATAAATATTTGGTAATTTTGTTGAAAGATCAGCCAAAATTCTTATGAAATTTCTCGAATACATTATCTTATATCATACTTCATTAAGCACCATTGTTATGGAGTTTAGTGAAGCACAGAAAGAGTAAAAGACGTGTATATGATCCTGTAATCTTCATTACGAAATAAATTGCTCTATCATACAGAATATTCTAATCCATTTAGATGAAATAAGATTACAGATAGATTATATACATATTAATTTTCCTTTAATTTTTCATTAAAATCACAATCTATTAATTTCGGTTTCCTTCAAAAGAATTTTTAATTCATTTATAATATTTCTATTCTTGTTACTTCTAGTTTTATGTTTAGATCTAGTAAGAGATAAAGAATTATTAATCGCGAAAGTCATTGACATTCAGGATAAAACAAACAAAACAAATGTCTTGGGAAAAAAAAGATAAGTTTACTCTAGCGTTGTTGGTGTTGATTGCTACTTGACCTTCTATTACTGTTACAACCAAAAGGCTATGGGTTACCATGGAAACGCATTCCAATCTCATTGTTATGCACGGGATTCCGTTTTTATTCTTCGGAATTTCCATTCTCAAAGTACAATTTTCATCCAAGCTTTTGCGAGTATTACCTTCTATTAGAAAAGTTCTACATTTAGAACATTTTTTCTTTAATAATATAAAGCAAGATATCGTTAAAATTAAAAAAATATATATAAAAGAAAAGTCGATAATATTTTATGTTAGTATTTTATATATATATATATATAATGCATTCTTTCCAAAAGTGGTGCAAATTCGAAAGAGGAAAAAATATTGTTTTCGGATCAATATTTTATCCACTTTTGCAAATGTTTTCGTTATAAATCTAGATACAGGAATTTTCCTCCTGTGCTAAAAGTTACGTTTGGATTACTTAGCAGCTGGAGGAGAATTCAAGGACGTGATAATTCAGCGACATCGATTAAAGATGCTTCATTGGAATTAACGGGCAACTTGTAATTACCAGAGAAGATCTTGACCAAACATTCAGGAAGAGAGATGGAGGAACTGTCTTATCAGCTCATATTCACGTTGAAAAATTTATTAGTTTAGAGCGAGTATTAACTTAATAGATATTTTTACTTAAATTTAATTTTTTTTTAAAGGAAAAACTAACCTGGAACCCAGAAAATATTTAAAAATATATCGTAAGAAACACATTTAAAATAAGATTAAAGTTTAATAAATTTTCTGTGGGCTGCGAGAATATTTTATGTAAATTTGAATGTTTATATTGATTTAGAAATTTTAAAAGTTTTAATGAAACCAAATATTCTCTAGTCGAAATGCCTTTTTTAAAATCGGAATATGCTCTGATTACAAAATTGTATATAAAAATAAAATTTATGGAATTGGAGGAAATAATAAATTTTAAAGACTTTCTTTTGTACGACTTTAAATAATGCAAAATACAAAAATGCATGAGAATCAAGCCACAATAAGATTATATAAACATTGATAAATCTATTTTTCTCTGTTAATCGATAAATGTTAATATCGAAATATTGGTCAAAAGTACCGCATCTTCGACATTATCAACTGAAAAGAAAATCACCTATTTACACTGAAAGAAGTTGGCAAATATTCAATAATACTTCCGACCAAACACTTTATCATTTTTTATAAAATTCGTAATAAATAAGATCTCGACCATATTTTATAAAAGAATAAATATTTATTCAAAAATTATAATCGGCTTTTTTCTTTTAGAGAATATTTAATTCTCTTGGACCGTCGAGATGACATTAATTATCTCTAAGTTATCGGGATGATGATGGGGTGGCCATAAAAGAGAGGTTTATTGCTACCATACCCTTGCTAAGCCCACTTGAGTTAACTTAATACTTTAAGTTGCGAGAGAATCGGATGATTCGAAAGAGATGCTTTGTGGTGAATCCTTTTGTTCGCTCGAAATATTCCAATGAAAATTCCTAAACAGTCGCCCAAATAATAAATTTATATTCAAATTAATACCGTTTTAATGATGGTCTTAATATCATTTAATTTAATTAAATTAATCATAAAATCAGGAATATGAATTAAAATAACGAACGAGAATAATATTCATCAATTATCTTTAAAAAAAATTGAAATTGATTCGTTTAAAAAAATTAAGTAAATAGCAATTTTATTAATTTTTTTTCTGTAATTGATGTAATATGAATTAATTGTATTTTTATTAAAAAATCAATTTAAGAATTAATCATATTTCGCGATTTAATCGACACATTTTAATAATATTCATCAATTACTCATTTTTAAAAATAAAAAAAAATAATAGAATTAATTTTATTTTATTTATATTATTACGTCATATTTTTTTTTTACAAAAGTCAATTTTATTAAACGAATTGCAACGATTACTTTTCTTAGCTAAGAAATATGTGCCATTTAAATAAATGTTAATTTTACAAATTTCACTTAAGTTTAATTTATTTCTTAATGAAATATATAGAATTAATGTTTTCTCCGTTCATGCTTATCTTGCTGGATGCATCGCTGCAATAATTACAGGGCAGTAAACACTATTCATCAGTTGTCATTCTGGAAACGGAATATAAGGAAAATTCAATTATTATATATAAGCTCACGTTTCTAATATTAGTTACAAAGATGGAAATTGTTCGATGGTTGCAATTAAATTGTTACAAGGACGAATTTACATAAATCAAATTTCCATTCTTTCAGATGACAAAGAAAAAAATATATTAAATCGTTTTTGGTTTTAGCAATAAATAAACATTTTAAATACAATAAGACAAAATGTTTAAACTGAGAGAACTTATCTAACAAAACCGATAACATTCATTTTGGTCAGGACAATAGGAAGTCTCTCGAACTACTGCTTGATCTATCGAACATCGTTAACTGAACAATCACACGATTAGATAAATAATGATTTTTAGACAGCTATTATCACTTTTGGCATTGAAGAATCGACGAAGAGATCAGGTGGTCCCAATGAGAAAAAAATTAAAGTGATATTGCATTGTGTTTTAGGTAGATTTTTAGATGAACAAACTGTTTTATGGAAGAAAAAAGTAACTATGAAAGATAACTTATGAAAACATGTTGTATGAAAAATGAAGCGCAATTTTTTATACTTCCTTCTTACTGTTTTCATTTTTTTTTCATTTTAAAAACACGATTTTTTATAACTTCTGTTAATTAAAAAACGCAACCATTAATTTTGTATTTTTTCGTTAAACAATTAATTTTATAAAATACATCAATTATAATTTTAATTTCGATTCTTTTTATTGCATTTTCATCAATTTTTTTTAAAAATCAATTTCTTTAAAAAAGTCAATTTTTCATGAAATATACAATTTTTTTTTTTTAAATTTTAATTTCATTAAATTTTAAAGTTTTTAAAAAATATTCATCAATTTTGCCTATTTCTGGAAAAAAATCTTTTTTCTTTCTACGAAAGGAATTAAAATAAATCGCTGGCTTGACTTCTTTAAACGATTCGGATGGAATTAAATCTCCTTAATTACGTATCATTTATATTAATTTCTAAATTACCTTTCCGTTAAATACATTTCTTAACGAAATCCTAGATATTAATGGCTTAAGTCGAAATCAAAAATGACTTCACCTTAGAATTTTAATGGGGTATAACTTCAATAAGTTGGAAAACATCCAGGAAAACTCCGTATATATTAATAGGTCAGGCAAACAAACACGTTCAACCTTGGCATCTTTTAGAATATAAAAGTTCTGTCGGAAGTGTGGCAAAAGTCCTATCCGTAAGAGAACTTCAGACTCTGATTGATGCCCTTTACGGCGTCACCACGTCGTCTATGTTCAGGAGAAATTTACGACCCAATCAAGGTCGTAAATTTAAACGTCACTAGTAATAACCCCCTCTTTCTCTCTCTTTCTTCATTCTCACTCAAAATACTCCCTTATTTCAATAACGGATCTTACGAAAAATATCACAAAATTAATGTCGAAGATGAGAAAATTAAAGTCATTTGAATATTTACTTTGGGTAAGAGTCGATTATCTGAGTGGAGAGAATGTTTGATTATCAAACATTATAGTAAGGAACATAGATCTGGGGCAAACACGAAAGTTGTCTAAAACCTTCTGCAAACAATGACGTTCCCTGCAAAATGATGACAAAACTCTTCTGGATCAACAATGCCTAGCGAAGTGGGATGATATGATTGGATAGTTTTGTGTGCCCAAGTGGGAACTTTAGTCAAGTGTATCTATATTATACAGTTATATAATTACACGATGCTTATTAATTTCCACATAATTAGTTTATGTAATATACTGATATATACGCATTATGTAATGTTATATCATCGAGATAATTTTGCTTATCTAAAATTTAAACATACATAATATGATAAAGTTGTCTTTTTAAATAAATGTGTTAAAATTGTTTTTAACATAAAAAAAACCACAAATTTATTATGAGTAAAATTAAAAATTTATGAAAGAGGCAACACAGTGTTTTAGAAAAAAATTAATGAATTAAAATAGTACCTCAGAGCAAAATTAATATGTAAATAAAATTATCTCATTATCCGTAACTGAAGAAGAAACTTTCTAAAGTCAGGTTTGGTTATGTAATTTAAAAGGAGCCCACTTAATACTACTCGACAGCTCATGTCGATAGACCATTTTCGTGCAAATCCATTTTCCCCAAGGAACATCAGTGTTCAGCACTAAGTTTAACAATGGAATACAGTACTTTCTCCTCTACTCTTTTCTCCTCTTCTTCTTCCTTCATTCAAAATATAAGTAAATTGAGCGCAACTAAACTGCTTGACCTTAATTCATACGGCCACATTTAATGTTTCCAACATTTTCTTATTGTATTATCGAACAGAAGGTCTTAATGACGCTAATTATAATAAAGTAAGAACCACTTTTGTTGTTAAAGTGGAAAATAATTTAATTTGCTTTTTTCCGCATTTTAAGGAAAATTTCGTTTGTTTAAGAAAAGATAGAAGAAATGGGCTACATTTAGTTTCAAAAGAATTATTTTTAACTTGTAGATTATCACTTGATAATATTTTAGAAAGTTTTTTTTATGAATAATTAAGGCAATAAATAAATTTAACGAGGCGAATACTTAAAGAAAATAATCAAAATTAATGGCGTAATAAGTGAAAAAAATTAGAATTAATTAAAAACATAATTGGTGTTATAATATAGTTTATTTTATATTTTTTATGTGTATTTCCTATCTTCAGTATTTCTTTGCATTGTATTTGTTTTTATTTTTTCACACTTCAACACAAGAAAATAAATAAAAAAGTTTACAAAACAAGAGAACTAAAATAGAAGGGTCTCGTAACAAGGAAACACTTATAAAAAGGGTTTACAGCAAAAGGAAATCATACAAAAAAGTTCTACAACAAAAGAAACACACATAAATAGGATGTATACAACAAGAACATATATATAAAAATTGTTATAGTTAATAATTGTAATAGTTTTCAGCAAAAGGGAACATATAAAATAAGTTAATACAAGTGCACATATATGGAATGAATTTATAGAACAAGAAAATATTATATGAAAAAGTTTATGTAAGAAGGAAACATTGTATAAAATGATGTCTATACAATAAGGAAACACATAAAAAAGAGTTTACAGAACAAATAAATACACATAAAGATGTTTATAGAAATTAACATACACTTCATGGCATAGTGTTGTTTTATTATTCTGTGTGTTTTCTTTTAATAACAGAAAAACATCTAACATTTATATAAATTCTGTACCTCTACATTATTATTCAGAGACTAATATTGTATACAGTAATTCATTTTAAGTACACATTTTAATTTTTTAAATATATTAAAAAATTACATGGAAAACAAAAATGATTTTTTTTCTGAAGCGATAAATTACAATCGCAAAATTTATCATTTAAACATAAAAGAAATTAAAAAAATTATTTCATTTTGTAATATTCAAGTTTATCTCGAAAATTATCAGATCGATTTAGGTAGAATCCATATATTTTATGTTATCGGCTTAGTTATGCGGATAGCATTATGTGGAAATAATTATTCATAGCTGACAAACTTCTATATCGACTTTTATGAAAGAATATATAGGTTATATATGCAATTAATTATCTAAAGAAACGATTTCTCTTAAAATCTGCTTTGTTTAGCAGGAAATTACATTGCGCACGGAGTAATAATTTTACTGATGTTACATTTTCTAATATCAGATAAAAGTCAGTGATATATTCATTGTTTACCATTAATAATTCACTGCGTACGAATGAAATAAAAACAAAGACCGTGTACGATTAAAAATATTAATAATTCATATCGAATTTCTATAATTTAGTTAAGTTGCAAAATAGGAATTTTTTCAGATATCGGTTTGTATGAATTTTTCACTGTAGAACCAAAATCATAATAAAGTTATTCAGTACTTCAGATCAATGGTTAAGCGTGTAAACTCTAATCGAATTTACATTCAAATCATTTCGGAATTTTTTATAATTCGATTTTTACAGAAAGTTTTTCAACAATCTAGATTTTTGATCATCGAAATTGTCTTTTATTATAGTATTTAACATTTCGGGCGCGTTTTGAAACTCGCTGTTAAACAATTTTATGGCCAATTTGGAAGAAGCCGAGGAAGCAAACTGATGAGTGTTCCCGTGTCTTCCTTTTGACTGATCCCAGTTTGTTCCAGAAGTTTCATTATTGGATGGCGTTTGAAATTCCTGTCCATCCAGACACGATTGTCACTTCGTGTATGACTGAGCATTCGTCAAAGCAACAAAAACTGCTTACCCATCATTCAATGTGATAAGCAGCTCCTAGTCTTCCTCCAATCAGATCTTGCAGACTCTTCCATAAATCACTTCTATTGGGATCACATTGCCGTCTGGTGACGAAAAGTAAAACTATATAAGGTTATATAAAGTATGAGATGTCTTTGCAGCCTAATCTCTCTCTAGACATTTATGATAGATGATTTTCTAGTTCAAACTTATCTCTACCTGGAGAAGTTATTTTTTGAACGAAATAACTTGCCAAGTTTAATAATTTCCACTCTTTGCTCTTTGACGACAATTTAAAATGCCTTTAAAGTTATTTTATTGAGGAAAATCTAATGTTCCTAATGCAATTTTCATTAGTTTACATTTTTGTAGTATTACTGTGATTCACACTGTACCACTGTCTCTTTTAAACCACTTTATAAGCGGATCTTTCAGAGAAACAAATAAGCTGATATCTATCCATTGCTGAAAGATTCTTGATCTTTGCAACTCAAAAACTACTGCATCACCTTTAAAACGTACAAAAAAATCTGATACTTTTTGGTAAATAGTAACTTAATTTTGAATATATTCTAAAGCTGTATAAATATTTTATGCAATGCTTTCTAAAAAATTGTTACTGTTTCAGTTAGCCGAAAAAAATCGATTTTCCGATCTACTTTATCTCTAGCAGTTCGATATTTTCATAGTTTACTTATTCGTTGTTACCACCAGAAGTGTCCTAGAAAAGAAAAGTAAAAGTACAGAAGATGATTTAAAAAGTAAAAAGAAAGAAGAAATTAGTCACACGGATAATGCATTATGTTTAGTAAAACGCTTTCTGTACTAACTTTTAAACATCTATTCAAGTAACATTATTCAAATCACAGTACATTATTCAAAATCTTAATCACCCTGCTCATCTAAGAACGATTTATTTGCCCTATTCGTTTAGTTTCGCCCGACGACAATGCAAATTGCATATCCTAGTTAACAATTAAATCGTGTTATTAGAGATCCTTAAAATAAAGAGATTATTCTAATTCCCCTATTAACACAAAAACAAATACTTGATAGAATACACACTGGTCCGAGTTTCGAATCTTTACTCCTACAAAACACAATAAACGAGTTTATATTTTATCTTAATGATTGTCTTGAGGCTCCTTACCACTATCTGAATTGTCCGGATTTTCGGAACGACATTACGAAAACAACTGTCTCAGTTTATCTCTATAAGGTAGTTTTAGTTTCAACAACAGTTAGAATTTAAGATTTCAAATCTTGTCAAATTGATTGCGGAATATTTTTGTTTATATTTCAATTTAAAAAAGAATCGGTACTAAACTGTAAAGTAAAGAATCTTAACTTTACAGTCAGTAAACTTCCGAATTCTTAAGTGTAAAATCTCGAATAATAGATTGTTTTAAGTGAAATAAAGGAACTTTTAGGAAATCTTCTAGGATTTTATTATTATTATATAGACTATATAGCTAACAACTCGTAAATATTAAATAAAGCATGATTTATTGCTTGGCTTGCAAGTCATGTGACGAACATTATGCTGTTGTAAACTGCAATAATGTCTTTACAAAGTAGGCTAATAAGATGAAAGAATTATAACTTTATTCAAATGAAAACGCTTTTAATTTCATTTAATATTGAAAAGTTTCTTAATTAATGGCTTTTAAACACAAATGTATTCGAATTTTTACGCTAATTACGAAAAATGGAAATTATTCATTTGGTGTTAACAACACGGAAGCACTCTTCGAGATAATTTGCACTTTAAAAATCATTCAGAAAATGAATGTTAAAATTTGAATTTTTTAGAAATAATGAATAAGTTTACTTGACACGAGAAATAACTCTGACAGTTTATAATTACTTTAACTGATATTAATATTGGTTACTAAGCGTGAAATGGGCTTTGTCACTCAGGAGAATTTTCACTCGAATTGCGAACACAGGTATGTGCGAATGACACGATATATTTTTATATATAACATATATTTTTTGTTTCATTCAACTAATTGAGTTTTGCCATTGTTTTCTTTGTTATATCTCGCCAGATTTTGAGATTTGTGTCAGTACCGAAAGTAAAAATGGCAATCGATGCTTAAATTACTCTCTGAAATGTACCGTAATAAAAAATTGCACATATATATTTTTTAACTACAGCTATTTTATTGCTATGTAAATTTTCATTACGTAGCTGATTTTATGGCACTGGAAACGATTCGAAATTTTTCTTCCTGTTTTAGAATTATTTTAAATAGGGAAAAAGTTTGGGAACAAATCTATTTCAAAATAAGTTTGTTATCGATTCTTTCGCAAGAAATTCAAAAGTATATATAACTTAGCTTTCCTGTAAGATGTATTTTTTTTATTTCTTAGTCGTGTTTCTTAATGGAATCTTGGATTTTCTTCAGTGAGTTATCCATGTCTTTCATATTACCGATTCTCTACTCTCTGGTGTTTTGCACCGAGACCCTCCGATTATTGATTTTGATTGATATTTTGTCTTATACACAATCGTGCTAGACAGTTTACTTTTATTTTTTTTTATCTTTCTCAGTAAGAGAAATTGAAGCAATAATAAAAAACTCCAGTTTATTTTGTTTCTCTGGAGATAGTCTTTTAATATTTCTGAGTGCTCTTGGAGATGATAAAATTTACAAATATCTGTTTATTCTATAATATTTCCGTTTTAATTGTCTTTTCGAATAGCTCATAAGACGAAAAATAAAGGACGTTCTCAACACAAATACTTGCTGATCTAGTTCAGTTAGTATCGAAATTGGCTTAAGACAGTCCAAATGTTTGTTTTGTTGTTTAAGTTTGCTGTTGATATTTTTCTCTTTTTTTTTCTTCAAAAAATACAAGTTCAATAGCCTAAAGAGATTTTTTTTCCATTACTTTTAAGAAAGAAGCCATTATAAAAATTATACCTGGTAAAAAATAGTTTTTATTTTTATTAGAGCCTTTTTTCTAAAGATGCTAAGTGCTTATCGTTGTTGCTTCAGATAAAGTAGAATGAATTGAGTTGCTCATAATTACGCTTAATATATTACAACCAGCAACAAAAACTCTGTTTATACCTGTGATATTTTTGAACTAAAGAGATAATTCTTTAATATAAATTTCCCACTAGACTAATTAAATATTTTTCTTTCCTCTATTTGATAAATTTCAAAATGTCGAGGAAAATTTTTCAAGTGCAGTGTATCCTAGTTTTTAATTTTTATTATAACTATTACATTTTTGTTTTACTAGTACAATGTTATTATCTGGGAACAATGACTTTCTACTTTATTAAATTTTCCTATCTCTTAAAAAATGTGTTGACTAATAAAATAAAAAAATCTTTATTATTTTTTTAAATAAGACGATTTTGGTTGATGTATTGTATATTATTTAATATTTAGTACATTCGGAGAAATTTAATTACGCAATACTTTTTATGCAGTAATAATTTTACTTTGATTAATAATCGAATCAAATCGTGTTATACGTTATTCGGGAATTTGCAGCAGTTTCCGAGTTTTTCATTCATTTTAATTCTTTTCTAAATGACAGCAGTCTGTAGTTTTGTATATTTAATTAACTTCGGACATTATATATTATTTTAGGTGTTGCGAAGCGATATTTTTTTCTTTCTGGCTTCTGTTAAAGATACCAGATATCCCATTAATGGAGAGTTGTTTATATTGTATGTAACAAAATTACTAATATTAACAGTATTATACCAGATTTAATTTTTAAACTTTTATTCCGAAAACAATATAATGCTATCTAATCTATTTTTATTTTGTCGGAAATTTTTATTTTAATGATTTTTTCCTCTTCAATTTATTACTTTCCTTCCATATTGATTAAGTTCTGTTACTGTCGCAAGAACTCTAGCGACTTTCTAAGTGTAGTGATTCTTTTAATGAGTTTCCACGTAACAATTTAATCCTGTACTTTCCAAAAATAGTGTCAATAAAATAGCAGTACAAATTTTTTATGTTCCGTGCCACCTCGTTTGATATGTGCAAAATATTTCACTGGTGATGATGTCTTCTTTCATTTTTATCTTTTTCTCATATCTAATAGATAATCAGAATCTTTTGCACCTGGGATACCTTGCTTGTTATCTGTCTTAGAAGTTTTGTATCAAAAATTAGGTTTTCTTCTAATAACAGATTTCGGAACTTGCTATTCCTTTTGGATATATGTTTATCATCTTCCACAATTTTTTTTCCTTTATATTTGTGCCCGATTTACTGAATCGGTTTATTAGCTAAAAATATGATTTATTAGGAAGTAAAGAATCATTATTACTATTCTGCAGGTTAGTCGAGAGTTAACTAATTGCTATATACAGTAGTTTAAAAATATACTTCATTAATTATTAGTTAAGATGATAAAATATTTTTACAAGCACAACGACAATTGTGGTTTTCCCAAGATAATTAATTGTAAGAAAATTTTGATGTCAAAACAAAACGATTAATTAAAATTTTCGTTTGTGAGTTAAAGATTGCAAAACTTACAAATTTTTATCTTTTGCTATAAAATCCCGAGAGATAAAATAGCGCAGAGGAAATTTTTCATCAGGATAAATCGAATATCGTCCTTTGTTTTTATTTTTTAAATAAAAAATAAAGAACACAAAAAAATAAAACTGTTTTAATCTCGGAAAACCGAAAACATCTAGATAACAAGATTATTTTTACTTAACTATAAATTTCATGGAGAATTTCGTAAATATTTTTATATTTTTCAATCAATTCTGTTTGCTTGTTTAAAGTATCTCAATAAATTTTCAGAATTAAGCACCTTATAAATATTTTAAACAAGTTTAGAACTTTTGGAAAATTCTTGTGAATTCTTAAAGTACAATAACATTTCTGAAAACAAATAGGTTAGATATATATAAAAACTTTTATGTTAGCATAGTGTATATATATATATATATATATATATATATTTCCTCGAGTAAAATATTTTCTGATGCGGAATAAAATGAAATTCTTACTTTTTTTCCTTTTTAAAGTATAAGAATATATATATATATCTAAAAGTATATATATTCTCGAGTATAAAAAGAAAATATATATGGAGAAAAAATGAAGTTTTTGTATTCCCATAATTCAGTTTAGTACAAACAACGAAAATTAAAAAAAAAGGAATGTGTTGTCATAAAAAGAGTGATGTTTTTTTTTTTGGTTGGCCCTGAATTTGAAAATAATATTTATGATTATTTTTAAGTTTCCATTTATTATCTGAAGTTCTTTCTAAACAAAAGCTTGGCCTATTGGAAAGTTGTTCTAAAGTCAATCACTGTGGAGTGAAGGCACATTTGATTTCCAATAATTGAAATGTATCATCAGATTGGAGTAATCCATCTGGGGATGCTGCCAGAAATGGAAAATATGGACTTGTTACAAGTCCTGCTTTTCTAATTGTTTTTATACTTTTTTCACTTCTAATGAAGTTTCTCACAACTGCTTCATAATTGCTTCCATGTCTCACTGCAGGAATATAACTCAAATCTTTAAAATGATCTTCGTAAAGTCTTTCAGCCAATGAATGAAAATTGCTGGTTCTAATATATATATAATAAAAATTAGAAGCAGTTAATCTGTACACTCTCTCTTTTTTCCATAGTGTTGAATCTGATTGATTTACAGTTGACTGCTCTAATTTCCAAATGTTTTCAATGTCAAAAATTAAATTCTTATGAAGGAAGAGTAAAGAATCTAAAGATAAATAATCAATTGGAAGTAAATAATTCTTATCATCACTTATGGCTAAAGCTGGCAGTGGAATTGAAAATATTTGAAGTAACATTTGGCTTTCATTATACACTGAAAAAAATGGTGCACTGACTGGAAGACTATGTAGAAAACTGAAATTTACATCTGTTACATTTTTTTTTCTTCTGCGTTGTCTTAAAAATTCTACTACATTTTTTTGGAGAAGTACAAATTTGCCAAGATTGATGCCACTGTTGTAATTTTTCAGTTGGAGCCAAATATATTTTTTCTCTGCTATAATCTTCCAATTCATTTAGTAATGCAAAAGCATGCTTGCAAGATGCAGGTGATACACCACCAGGACAATCACATTTAGCTGAGAGAACCTATAAAAATACCAGTATATTTCATATTAATTTTCAAACAAAATAACCATAATTAAATAGAACTGCATTTAGTAATGCAAAAGCATGCTTTCAAGATGCAGGTGACACACCACCAGGGCAATCACATTTAGCTGAGAGAACCTATAAAAAATACCAGTACATTTCATATTATTTTCAAACAAAATAACCATAATTAAATAGAACTACATGAAATTACTGCTTATGTACAAAAACTAAATATAAATATTACAGTACTGTTATAAGTAATTAATTAAAAGTACCATTTATAATAGTAAATATTTACTATTTTCTCTTGAAATTACATCCTGAACTTTAATTGAAATATAATTCATCTAAATATATTCTTATTCTTCAGGTTTCTAGAGTTAGCATTTTATTAATTATTTTAAAACTTATCCTTAAATTCCTGCTTAATTGAACATCTTTTCAAAAAGTTAATCAAAATATTCCTGTATCACCTCAGTATATTCTTAATATAACGCCTAGTTAGAGTATGATTTTCTAGTTAGTTATTAACAAATAATCACTGGATAAGTTTTTCTTATGATAAATTAAAACTGTTTTAACTAATAAAAGTAGCTTCTCATTATCAGTAAAAATTTGCCATTGTTATTATAACTATAGATACATTAACTTAATCCGTTATATTCCATGTATAATTAAAGTTTCTCAAAAATAAAATTAAAAACTTTTTAATTCTTCAGGTTTCTAGAGTTAGCATTTTATTAATTATTTTAAAACTTATCCTTAAATTCCTGCTTAATTGAACATCTTTTCAAAAAGTTAATCAAAATATTCCTGTATCACCTCAGTATATTCTTAATATAACGCCTAGTTAGAGTATGATTTTCTAGTTAGTTATTAACAAATAATCACTGGATAAGTTTTTCTTATGATAAATTAAAACTGTTTTAACTAATAAAAGTAGCTTCTCATTATCAGTAAAAATTTGCCATTGTTATTATAACTATAGATACATTAACTTAATCCGTTATATTCCATGTATAATTAAAGTTTCTCAAAAATAAAATTAAAAACTTTTTAAAGAAGAGGCACTTACTTCATTTTTCGGAGAAATAGTCACACTTGTGCTATAAAACACCTTTTTTTCATTTCAGCTTTGACTTTTGCAAAAACATAGTTTCACCAAGACAATTCGGAAATGTGTGTTACTCACAAACTTTCCTTTATACATGCAGTTTCCTTTTTTATTTCCCCGAAATGTTTCTTACAATCATTGAATAAGTCGCTGACTACCTGGCAATAATCCATAATATTGGAAATATCAAAATCAACTACATACAAAGGAAATTCACCGATTGAAAACATGTTAATAGTATCTGAATCCATTTTTGTTTTCACTACACCACGTGACTTTTGTATTCTCAAACCCAGAGCTGTGAAATCCACCTATTATAAATTCATGGTATATATCAGCGTTTCGGAGTCGGAGGTTTTTGGGTGGAGTCGGAGTCGGATTTTTTAAACTGCCCGGAGTCGGGAGTTGGAGTCGGATCTTTGAACTGCCCGGAGTCGGAGTCGGAAAAACAACTGACTCCCGACTCCTTAAGTCCCTACTTACTTAGAGTTATAGCTATATACGTATATCATTTCTAACTAAGGAATGATAGTAAGTTATGAATAATATCAATTATCTAAATTTATGTAAAGGCCCCTATAGTGTTTTTAGTTAATTTATGAGTCTCAACTCTGTGATAAATTTTTGCTTTTTGGAGCCATATTTAGTCTGATTTGGTGCTCCAAACACCTTTAACTTCTGCTCCTGACTTGTTTTTCTCTTTTTCCAGCGGTCCCGTTTTTTATTACACGCTCGTTCCCCTCTCTCCAGTTTTAAACACAAAAGTATTAAAAAAGAGAGACATGGCGACCGAGGCATAACATCCATTACCAGCATACTTAGGGAGTTAACCCCTGCCTAAATTGGTCTAATTACCACACCCTTGTTGACTGACGCTGTTTACTTCTGGTAGCCTCTCACGGGGGAAGTCCAGATGTCCAAATCCCGACACTTATATTTACTAGTATTTTGACTTTATTTATTCCCTTTCCAGCTAATCGCATTAATTAAGTACTGCGTGAAATTGCAAAAGACGCGTTTTTTCACATCTTGTAAATAAACATTTTTCATCGCTATTAGCGTGAAATTATGTCGGCTTAAATTATGCTCACAGCTTGTAAATAAACATTTTTCATCGCTATTAGCGTGAAATTATGTCCGCTTAAATTATGCTTGTGGTTTTTTGTTTTCATTTTTACTGAATACAAAGCGTCTTGGTTTATATGGAGTTGAACTCTTGCAGTTTTCAATTTTACGTTTCGGGTTATATATTCAGGGTGGGCCAGCACATGGGCCAGAACTTTCAATGCATGGGCCATGGCCCACCCGGGCCACCCGTAGTTACGTCCCTGGACACAGCTGTCGTAAAATGTAAACCAGATATTGCATTACAACTGAATGATAGGTAAGTGTTTCATTTGTGTTATAATTTTTTATTAATAGAAATTGTGCGCATATCACGAATCTTTTGTTTAAGGCGAATCACTTTTTCACAAAAGCCATGTCATACTTATGCAAAGTTAAATTAAAAGAAATAATTCCACCAGAAACTGTAAATTTAAACTAAATATATATTTCTAATTTTTATTTATTTAAAACTGCATAAAACAAGTTAGGCATACCACCAACTATTTAAATCATCTATTAATAGTTTGAACAAAACTATAGCAAAAGCTAAAATATTTTTTATTTTGCATTTTATTTATTTATTTTCTTTATTTTTTGGCCATTATATTTAAATAAAATAAATAAGAATAAGATATGGATTATGTATAAAATGGTTGAACTTAAAAATTATTTTAATTAAAGGATAATATTTGATTTGACAGACAATAGTAAACCATAATATAAATTGTTCAATAATCAAATAATTTTCCATCAATTTGACAATTTTTTGTTTTAGATTTGACTGTAAACTTCGAGTAAGAATCTACATACCTGAGTTAATTAAAATAAAAGAATCTAGCATAAAGAAAAAATTTTTAAAAAGGAATATTTCAGAAAAACAATAATATCGAATATTAAAAATGATTGTAAATATGACAAATTGCATTCCAAACTTAAAAAGTTTAATAGTGTTTTTGGGCGGGAATTCCTTCCCACCCGTTCTCGGGAAATTTTTCGTTTCTGGTTCCTGAATCCCAAGAAAATTTGGTCGGGAAATCGGAAAAATCAACTCCTAGAACCCAGTAATACCAACAATGGGAAGTAAACGTAGGATAGAGCGGAGCATGTTGTGATATTTTTAAATTATTTAATTTTACTGGTACAACTAATTAATTTTTGAAGAAGGAAATCTATGTATAGGGTGTAGTATGATGCAGTGTATCATACAGTTTTTAAGAAAACCATTATGAACTTCACTATTTGGCATAAATATGTTTTTCTGAAACTATATAATATGTCACAACATATCCCAATCTGAAGCATGTTGTGACAGATATGAGACAAGTTGTGACATGATGAAATAAAATTTTGTCGAAGCAAAATACAATAATAAATTAGCTTAAATAAGAAGCAAAAGCATTTACTGCAATAAATAGCATTTTATTTAAAGAAACGAACATTAGCATTATAAATAATAAGCAATAAACTTGCAATTAACCTTGCATATTTTACATTTTGATTTTCAGACAAAAGCATTTACTGCAATAAATAATATTTTATTTAAAGAAACGAACATTAGAATTATAAATAATAAGCAATAAACTTGCAATTAACCTTGCATATTTTACATTTTGATTTTCAGACAAAATTTAATCATCATTTCCTTCAACAATATCAGAACAACAGCATGGTTTCTATATAGTCCCTGTACGCATTTCGTCGATATTCCAAATGTCATTTCCTGTGAATTTGTACTTTTGTAAAACCTCCTCCAAGTTGTCAAAGAAACTTTCTGCATTGTGCCTATTAAAACTGGTGCTCTGACTTAAGCTTGTAGATTCTGGGACTCTCAACAACAAGTTTTAAAGGCGTTTCATAAATCCAGAAAAACCAGTCACGGCTTGCACTTTTATTTTGAACCCGGACTACAGGAATTTTAATATTATTTGCAATACCGAAGTCATAAGCCAAAGATTTCATTCCCTCGGGGGTAAAGCCATAAAATACTTTTGAAGCTCTTAAAGCCTAATCAGTTAAAGAATCTTCTTGTTGCTTCGTAAATATTAGGCCAGGTTTTTTTATACCCCATCTGAATTTTCTCTCAAGCAGCACTCTTCTTTTTTTTATGTATCTCAGCAGAGACATTCTGTTCACTTTAAACAAGTCTTGTGCCTGTCTCAAACTTCATTTTCCTAGTTCTACATCTCTAGCTGCTTTCTCATAGTTTTCTAAAGACGAATTTCCTCTCTCTATTTTCCTTTTATACGTATGGACCATGAATGGAAAGAAAAAATATAAGTTGTGAGAGTCACAACATGCCCCCAATCCTCTGTCACAACTAACCCCAGATGGTGCCATTTTGTCTATCTCTGACTGCACATAAAACAGTAACAATTTTCGTTTAATTTTATGCATCCTATATAAGACAAAAGGTTGTAGTTTAATATTATATAAACCATTCATACTTACCAAAATTACTTTAAGCAGGAGATTTCACTGAAGAAAACTCAAAAAATTACTTTCCACTAGCAAAAACAAATAATTTCCTATAACTTCAAAACACATGCTACTTAAGCAGCCAGCTTCAAACTACAAAATAGCGCAAGTAAGAGCATTGCAGCCAGCGATTGGCTAATACTACCACCTATTAGTAATTAAGATAATCAACGTCACAACAAGCCCCGCTCTACCCTACTACTCAAAATCTTTTAGACATTTTTCTATTTATCGCTATCTAAAGTTACATTGTATTACAATATTACACGCCATTAGAAGTGCACGGGTAACACCAGAATCAGATAAACATGTAATCAGCTAATTTTAGTTCTTGTAAAATCGACCACATTTGACCATACAAAACAGAAACAGTTTGTATTTATACATAAAAATATTTATTTTCACAACCCAGGATTTAATTAGAAAGTCACCTTCAAGTGAACTAACTAAGGAAATCTAAAGTATTATAGCTTACCTTAATACGATTTCGTAATTAAATTCTAGGTTGTGAAAATAAATGTTTCTCTGTGTAAACACAAACTGTTTTTGTTCTCCACGTTGAATCATTTGCACAAAGTTATGGCCGCTACTACTAACCACATTCGGTCAGTTTATTTGCGGCTGACGATTGTGATGTATGTGAGTATTCTTGGCTCTCTCAGCTGCGGTAGGTAAGTCAGTCTATTAAAAAACAACTTGCACTTCTAATATTTTATTCAAATATCACATCAGAAAATGAAAGAAATTTTTCCACATCAAGTATATTTGTTACAAATTGAGGATCGTGATTGTCTGATCAAGCCATTAATGCTCTATGTTTCTTTAAAGTTTCATTTTAAAAATGACAAATAAAAACTATTTGAAGTATTTTTAATTTTCAAACGAATAATATTTGCATTTCTTTTCTATTAATGTTTAATTTAATAAATAAATTATTTAAATGAGATTGCGAATGTTAATATATTTTGTGTGATATATGTAAGAACTCACTGTATACTATAAGGTTTAGTTAAATAATGTTTGCGTTAATTGCATTGTTTATATTTTGAGATATAACAGAAACCTAGCCAAAATGATACCATAGTGACCCCTGTTTAGCGCTCAGGGCAAGAGATGCACTATAGTCTATTTCAAGTTAACCTGACAGTAAATCACTACCATCGTTGTGGGTATTTCTACACAAAGGAAAATAGTCCTTATTAGTTAAATTTAATATTATTTCTACACAAAGGAAAATAGTCCCTATTAGTTAAATTTAATATTATCCTATAATTTGTTGTTTTGGGAAATAAAATATCGAAATTATAAAATTTGAGATGATTTTAAAATATATATTTTAAAATCACGTGACAAAATTTAACGAATTATTGTTGTTATTTACAAATCGCGTATGAATACAGTGTTTCCTTTGGTGGTTCGATTGTCAGGTTATCTTGAAACACACTATATTCATGAAATACCGGTTGACTTCCATTTAGAAAATTTTATTTACTCATATTTTGCGTCGATTTTTACATATAGGAGTATCTCGAAACTTCTGAAAGATTGCGCAGGGGCCACGCTCCGGTTACCCTATCTTCTCTACGACTTTTTTATTTATTAACATTTACTATTATAGCCGATATTATAGATCAGGGGTGGCCAAACTGCGGCTCTTTGGTACATTCAATGTGGCTCCATACCATGAAAGTCAATAGTAAATTATGAAGCAAATACTTATTTAAGTTAAACAAATTACAGATAAATTATTTTTTATCTTTTGTAAAAAGTAATATGCATCTATACGAAATAAATGCATCTGGAATAAACAATTTTTCAAATCATTATTAAGATTACCCAAAAAATTGATGCTGTTCTCATTGATCCAGAAAGAAAATGCGGATGTCGAGTATTTGAGATTCTCCTATATGGCTCATAATGATATGAAGTTTGGCCACCCTCGTTATATGTATTCAAATGGATACCCGGTTTTACCGCACGTTTGGAGCAAAATCAGGAATTAATAAAATGCGGATGTCAAGTATTTGAGGTTCTCCTATATGGCTCATAATGACATGGAGTTTGGCCACCCTCATTATATGTATTCAAATGGATACCCGGTTTTACCGCACGTTTGGAGCAAAATCAGGAATTTTCGCTTTTTTAAAAAAATCCTCATACCTATGGAACAAACACACTTATGACATAAAAACCCATAATTCCTGATAGATTAACACCTTTTGAAGCCTTATATCATAATTTTGAAAACTTTTCTGTTCAAATTCAAAAATAAATGAATTCAAAGTTAGGTCCCCGGTTTTGCCCTACCTTCCCTTAATAGTTATTGTTCTATCGGGACGTCTTCCTCGCGAATGCTATTTTGGAAAGATTAGCGAAGATACCTTAGTCGTAAAAGTATTTTTTTTAGAGATATCTCTCTACGTAATAATAAACAGTACAACTTAGCATTATTCATAGAAGTGGACGATTCTGCCCTTCGTTCAAAAACGGAAAGGAGAATGAGATCTGATTTGTTCTTATATAGTATTACTTCCCAGGATTGCGCCAATTACATTATGGACATATTTCTTTTATCATCAGCCGCAGCTACTAGCCAACCACTGCATTAAATTTAATACAGTATATATTAATACCCGTATATATTTTTCTCATAAAAATTTTATTAATTTGAAAATATCAATAAATTTATTTTCATATATCAATATTATACTTGTTTATTTACTATTCTTTCTCACCATTTTGTTAAACTGTTCGTAGCCGAAAGTTCAAATATATTTGCAAAAGGTTGAAATAAATTTGCGAATGCCATAAAACAAAAACATCGCTGTGCATAAAAATAAAAATACACAAACCAATTAATTAAAACCGGACAAGATTCAGTGAGATCAAATCTGATTCTTTTATTTTCGAGTTACTGTATATAATTTTATCTTTTTCTACAGTAATAAAAAGTTAGAATTACAGTAGAAAAAGATAAAATCTTCAGAGGAGCTTAATATTAATCTAGAATAGTTTCTTCCTGAAGATAACACTAGACCACATATTGTCCGATAAGCAATGCAAGCTCTAGCGAAAACTGGTGGTCAGCCGCTAGACCACCATCCATACAGCGACCTCTCTCAAAAATAAATAAATAAATAATTGGAGAAGGAAAACTTAACACAAATGAAGACGTTAAATATGCCACATCTGCTTTTCAGAAATGGAATGAACCTCGCCCTTATATTGAATGACATTATTTGGAAAGGAAACACAGCAACCTCCCCAATGACTTAGACAAGGACAATTCCTTCAGTCCGCGTATTTTCAGAGTAGCCCTGGTATAATTTATAGAAAATACTATCAAAAATATTTTACCGATTTGAATAGAAGTTACAACTATGGACAGACAATTACCTTTAACATTATTTTCCTCCAATTCGAATTATTGATAGATGAAATTTGATTTTATTTTTTATTCAAATTGGCAAAATTAATGTAATACAATATAATTAATCATTTAATGTGTGTGAGCTTTTAAAAATATCTAAACATGATTTTTGAATTATTCAGCCCTAGTTTCTTAAAATCCTAAGTTAGTCAGCATTAACTCCAATATTCTGTCATATTTGTCTAGCATAACATTTCTAATTATTATTTAATACATTAAAAAATATATACATCATATTAATTAATCGCATTAATTAAATAAACGTATATCTACATTAATTATGAAAGCAACTAGTTTAAATATCTTTAGAACGGTAATCCGACTTCAATGGCGTGTTTATATACATGGGGACAATGAACAGACATTACTTTTCCATAGGCAGTGTCGATACCCGGTCGAAGCATCTCTTTGGAACTAAGAAAATTCCAAACATGAATCAGATAGCTTTCTCTTATTTTGCCAATTACATTATTAACTGAAGTTTTAGTAAAATAATTCTTCCAGTGATAATATGGAATGGGAAAGGCGGAAATGACGGGTAGAATGGTCACGTTGCAATGAAGACCAGTTTCTATATCGTTCGTGTTTAATCCTGGACAGTAGTAATTAAATTGATTAGTGATTAACTTAGGTCCTATACATATCCAGCAATCGCTCCGATACCGCTCGAGTACATTTAGCATACATTTACGCAAAAATGGATGACCACGACTAAACCCGAAAATACTGTTGCATAATAAATTACCATTTGCTTTAATTAAGAAATTTGTCATGTTTCGATGCCAAAATGCAGATAGGGAAGTTAACATGACGATATCCAGATCCAAATACATTCCACCGTATTTCCAGATTACTGCCAATCGGGAGGCATCGCTCAGATGGTTGATTTTGTATCTGCTGCCGTTCCATTCTTTATTTCTGTACCATCGGAGCAGCGGAGTATGTTCGAATGTCTTTTCCAAAGTGGTGACATTTACGTACACGTTATGAAATATCCCAGTCAGATTATGAGTGTCTTCGAACGGATGGGAAGCAAACATTAAAACGCTTATTTTAGACTCGGGGTGATAATGCGCAGTTGATTCTATGGCACAGGCTTGACGTACGCTTAAATTAGTCGCCCCCGATGTTTCCAAGAAGAATATATTATGTGGTCGGAAGTTGGGAGATGTCATCCCTATCTTGTTTGCTAAAAACGGAATCCAAATTACTAAATAGAAAATTCAAACTAAAAACAATAATAGCGGAATACTTACATTTTCGACTATAGCTTAGATCCTTATTCGGAGATTTAGATCTGACTGTTTTACTTATTAATCCTCCTATTCCCCAGCAATAAAGGTAAGTCGTTATTGTGACTATACATAAAATAGCACAAAATAAAGTTTTTCTGCGACGATTTCTTACTCTATTCTGAAAAAGCATTATTTATCACTAGTAGGATTCTGTTAACGATTCGATATTTCGCAGTATTTAATGCACTTTCCAATTTAAACAGACAAAATCTACCCTCCACGTGGCAAAACGTGTTAGATTATTTGTCCTGACTGATCTGTAAATTTATGTAAAACAGGGATGAGCAACACGCGGCTCGCGGGCCGCATGCGGCCCGTTAAACATGTTTATGCAGCCCGCCAAGCATTTCTAAAATTGAATTTATTTTATCGACTTTCTCCCATCAATATATTATTATAAAATTAATTATAATAAAATGGTAGTACATACTAAACCGAAACAATTTTTTGTTACGAGTTACTCACTTGTCGGCGACTTGTTCAAACATGCAATACGAAAGCGCCGTGTCTGTGCTTGTTTGTGTTTGCTTCTGTCACACAATCCGTCAGACTGGTAAGCTGTTAACTAGCAATTTTAGCAATTCTTGTGTTTCTTGAAAGGCGTGAGTGCAATATTATTGTCAAAAAGGTAATATTAGAGTTTTTTTATTCAAAATTAAGTTTTCCTAAAAATTTTTTTAATTTTAAAATTTTTAATGGCACCTTATAGTGCTCTAATGGTTATAGCAAAACTATTACCCATTTATTATAAAATAAAATTAACAATCAACACAAATGTAATCTTAAATACTGACTGGTCTAAAAATGATCTTAAATACTGACTGGTCTAATCAGACTTCCTGAAGGTGGACATGAGCTAATTACTACTTTGAAAATACACAATTTAGATATAAATAACATCTATAAGGAAAAAAAAGAAATCAATATAAAAATATATGAAAATGAACACCAACTTACCGGTATCAAAATATATACTGCTGGTTCAAAAAATATTGATAAAGTAGGATCTGCTATCGTTATTAAAAGCAAGGATAATAAAACAACTTATTAAGCTTATTACAAATTAGCATCTCATTGCAACAACTCACAAGCGGGGTTATATGCTATTTATAAAGCCCTCTGTTACGTTAACAATAATATACAAAATTATAACATGTTGAATATAAACGAGAATAAAACTAAAAGCTGTATAAATATTGTAACAGACAGTAAATCAGCTTTAAACATAATTAAACGAAATAACGGATCTTATATGTGCAAAAGTATTATAGACTTAATTACAAAGATCAATGAAACTTATAAATTAAAATTCATCTGGACTCCCAGTCATTCTGATAATGATGGTATGGATAAAGCAAACAAGCTTGCGAAACTAGCAAGTAATTCAAATATAAGAACATCCTATAGTAAAATCCCTATCAGTTTACTCAAGGCAGTTTTAAGCAACTTATATATTCTACAATGGCAAAGAGAGTGGAACAATTCCAATACTGGCAGACTGACTTATGAATTCATACCATCTATTGTTCAAATATTAAAGAATAATCATTTTAAAACCAACTTTTATCTGACACAACTATTAACACAGCACGGGAATTTTAAATACTATTTAAACCGTTTTAAGATTATAAATGATGATTTGTGCAGCTGTGACAACAACAGCTCACAAACAGTAAAACACTATTTGTTTCATTGTAAAAAATTTATTAATGAAAGAGAAATTCTAAAACACAAAGTTATTTCATTGGGTATAACTTGGCCTTGTGAATTAAAAGAATTTATCAATAAGAAACAAATATTCTTAGCATTAAATGAATATTTAAATTCAACTAAAGCACTAATGTCATATAAGTAAAACGTAACAAAACTATTATCTCTACTGAAACAACTACAAAAATAAACAACATTGAAGCACTATTGATCACTACAAGACCTCAAGTAATAATCTACAAATCAACTGCATCTTCAATAAGCACTCTTACTACTCACCGAAAATTCAAGCTGCCTCCAGAAACTCTTATTGTCTTCAACTTGTGCAGATAAACAAAGGACATATACATGCACAGTCTAAGTTTTGTTTATTTTCGTCTATTATTGTACAGAAAGACTGCACAGAAGAAGATATTTATAAAGAAAAAAAAAAAATTGTAATCTTTTGTTATGTTAGATTAATATACCTGTTGTTATTAAGTGTTATTTTTATATTATATTATATTAATTCTATTATAATTATTGTAAATAATTGAAATTGTTAAATTATTTTACTGTTAATTATTTTTCAATTTTATGTTTATGTCCATGTTTTCGTTAGTTTAGTTATTGTTAATTTATTTAATTATTAATTTATTCTACATTAATTTATTTATTGTTAATTTTCTATTTATGTTACTTAACACTATTATTATTATTTATTGTTAATCTATTGTTTTTATTTATTGTTAATCTTAGATTTATTTAACTTAACTATATTGTTATTAATTGTCAAACATTTATTCTATATTTTATTGTATTATGAAAAATTCAATAAACTGTTAGTTGTTTCTAGCCTTCTTTCCTCTAGTGGTCTGCCACACTTTCTTCTGGCAGAAACCTTTAATTCTTTCTAAGTTTTCCTTTATCCTTATCATTTCCTTCTTCATTCTTCGATGGGCTAAACCTTTGAGTACGGCCTCTAAATCTTTCGTTCAACTATACCAACTATCTGTACGTACCTGTCAATAGTGGTTTAAAAAATTTCAAGAAGGAAATTTAAAGCCTGGAAGATGAGCCACGTTCAGGACGACCTTCAGTCGTCAATGACACAGACATTTCCGCACAGCTTGCAAGTAATCCTCGATTAACAACAAGGGAACTTGCTGAGATACCTAATGTATTCAAAACAACCATCGATGACCACCTAAAATCAATGGGATGGATCAGCAAGTACTCGAATTCTGAAATGATTAATAGTAAAATGTCATCTAATAATTAGATATTATCAAAAAATTTCCTTAAAAATAACTTACCATTATTTATCTATAAAAATGTAGAGAAATTATGTAGTATAATTTTTGAGCTAAATATTATATCTTTGCAGAAAGTGGACTTACACCACTTTCAAAGTAATTAAATTTGTAATTTCATTAACTTCGTAAATTTATATTGACAAAATGATGAAAATTTTGAAGGATTTTTTTGGAATTGTTTATAGATAAAAAGCTCATAGCAGATTGCATTCATTGTTATCATTAACTAACTTTTTGTCAAAAATGGACTTACACCACTTTCAAAGAAAATGGCTCCTATGTATGTGAAAATGGCTCCTCACTCACATAATTTTCTCCTTTTTTGTAGTGTTCTTCATATTTCAAAGGAAATGGAAAAGGAAAAATTATGCAAATTTAATTGTAAATAAAATAAAAATAACATATTATTCTAAATATAAAGCAAAATTTAAAAAATAGGTAATGCTTTATATTTAAATTTTTGTCATATAACTGATTTTTAAATTTAATTGTTCTTTAATGAAAATGAAAAAATATCATCATGGAATATATTTCTAACATTACATAGTGCAGATATATGATACAGTTTTTGCTAAATCATTTAAATTACTACATATAAAAGGAAATTTTAAATTGTGGTTAACATTTATAAAATTATTTTATCAAAATATTTTAAAGAAATTTTTATGAAAATATATTTTTAAAAATATAAATTCAAATAGAACTTTTTTAGTCAACCACCAAACTGATTAAAAAAAAAAAAACTATATATTTCAAAGATATAGATAACTCTAACATAAATAACTCTGTTTCAACACACACAAAGATATCTGAAAACATAGCTTCATGGTTAAAGAACACAGTAGGTCTTATTTAATGTCCAGGTTAAGTTCCTGAAAATTGTGACTAACTGAAACAACATTAATTGAAACCAAAATTCCCATTGACCTACTGGACTATTATTATAATACTAATCAGAGTTTATATTATAAGTTAGAGTTACATTGGTATTAAAACTGGTATTATAATATATACCAGTTATATTATTGGTATATATTAATATATACCAATAATAACAATATGGTATATATTATACCATATTGTAAAATTTTACATATTCATTATATATCATGCCTTACAAATAAAAAAGATTATTTCCTAATAAAAGACAGCAGAGTTCATAAGAATTATGCCTATGATTAGTTTTTTTAATTCCAGTTCTCAATCATTCATTAATTACTAAACAGCTGTGTCGGTGCAGGCCCTATCACATGTTCCCAATATTAGTGGAAATCAACTAGACTGTACAATATAAGAGTCAGAGTCAGAGCCCAGCATAGATTCCTCATATAAAAGATAGGTTCTTAATTTGATCCTGGGTCTTCTAAATAGAAAGCCAAAGCATTTCACCTGGGCCAACAGCCAAAAACCCTATGTATTGCAGTTTAATTAATATATTGTTCATAGACATCATTGTATACTTGAGTTAGTGCTAATATAAAATATAGTTACCTTATTTTCTTTACTCACTTTAGTTAGTAGGAAAGGAAATTTCAAACAACCCTAACATTAAAACCACTCCTATGATCTATAATAAGACTATAAAAAGTCCTGTCTTACACACAAAAAATAATATCTTCTTCAATGGGAGTGTAAAAAGATCTAACGCAGGAAAATGCAATCCTAGATCATATCTTAGCACTGAAAAGATTATGCTACATACAATATGTGAAGAGGAGTTTTGTCCCCTCCTTGACATCTACTGTTGGGATTATCAACAATCCCAATTAAGTGAAGATGTCTTTTAAGATGACAGGACCCTATAACAATCTTTACTTGATATTTATGCAACGCAAGCAACTCTTCTCTAGAAGATTCTAAAATAAGAGACTTTACTTGCCTTGATCTGGGAATAGACCTCAAATGGGAAAGATGCTGAACTGCCAACCTGCCCAAATGCATCAGCAGCCCAGGTTTGCTCTAGTCCAATAAAGAGAAAAAAAACTACATAAATCAATCTTAACTAGGAGATACTAACTAATCAAATAATCCAAAGCAGCCAAATTTACTCATAACATATAATTTTAGAATTAAACTGTATTTTTAATAGTTATTTTTTTATTTATACTATGGTGACACTATCTGTTGGATTAGTAATTATTTAAACTTAATCTAAGGTGACACCATAGCATAAATTTAAAAATAATTATTAATAATATAGTCTAATTGTAAAATAATATGTTATGAGTAAATTTGGCTGTTTTGGATTATTTCATTAATTAGTATCTCCAAATTAACATTGATTTATGTTATAAAATACACCTAATTCTGTTTTTACATGATAGATATGTTCCCGAAGAATACGTGTAAAACAAATTCATGTAAAAAAATATATTGCATCTATGGAAAAATAGAAGATTGGTTCCATTCCTAAGAAATCAGCAAAAATAATACAATAAACCATGAGTTTTCATGTTAGGATCTTAAACATTTCATTTCATAAAGATTGCACATGTATCATACAAAGTAAATTATTATTTGAAAAGAAAAAAATTTGAATTTTAATATCCAAAGAGATCGCTTTCCTTTTTGCTTTTGTTATAGGTGAATTATGTGACATTATGTAATTGCTATTGAAAAATATTTCAATTATAATTAACCCCTTGCCCTACAATTTAAGTAACTGGTACAAGTAACTTTACTTTGCAAGATCTCTCAGAAAGTATGTCTGCAGATCTGAATGCAGTGAAGGAATTGAGTGTACTAAGTCGTTTTTAGCCTGATCAGCCATAAAACATCTCCGAGACGTTTTGATTACATTTGGCCTGGTTGACTTACAACGTCTCTGAGACAATATTGTAGGCTAAGGGGTTAATAAAAACAAAGGTTTTAAAACTATAACTTACCATTTATTGACTTTTACGCAAAATTAATTCCTCGTCTCCAATGTTGCAGTTATAAAAATAAAAGTAAAGCAAAATTTTCTCTTTAGAATTTGGGTCGATCGTGTTAAATCAAAATAAGTTGTGTAAAAACAGAATTAAATTTTTTTTCTAGTTCCTGTTAAATCAAAATCATGTAAAAGAAGTTCGTGTAAAAACAGAATTGGGTATATATAGATTAGATATATACATATCTGTATATTTGAAGGAATACAATATATTTAACAGTGTAAGCAATGTATACTGTGAGATAGTGGCAGAAGTTCAATACAATGGTTCTAAAATAAAGCTACTAGGGAAAACATCTCTATACAAATATGTAAATCAATGAGAGAGTATCATCTTCAAAGATATATTGATAAAATACAACAAGATCTGAATTTTGCACAATATAACATTTATACTACAAAATTCCAGTACACTGCTTTTTGCTAATATGAAAACATTAAAACAACATTAATACTATACATAACATAAATATATTACATTGATGTAGAAAATTATTGTCGTTATGGATGACATCACTAATTGCTGTATTGGATTATGGTTGATTACCATTTTCATTTTTCTGGCACCAAATGCATGCTGGACTAACTGTATTTGGTTTATTACATTACATCCTTTTAATTTCTTATCTATTATGCTGATCATTTCCGCAATTCTGCCTTTCATTGGATTGCACACCTTCTTCATAACTTTAGTGTCATCCCAGTTTATTACTGTTTTGAAGTTAGCAATTCTTTCTTAATTATGCTATATTGGATGTTCTATAATTAGTTAAAGTTTGTACCACTGAAGAGGGCTATGAATATGCCGAAAGCACTTCGGATTAAACAAATAAGATTGTGTAATATAGAATTTGAGTGCAATTTATAAAGGTATATTAATACTCCTGCTTAAAGAACTGTAAAAATATCATATAATATTATAAAACCCTTTAATTAAATTTTCAAATCTTCATTATTATGCATTATAAATAATGATTCTTAACTGATTAAAGATCTTATTAAAATTTGTTTAATATGATTTTAAAGTATATATTCTACCAAAATTTGAATTTTACAAAGCATGATAAATTCTACAATCGATAAAAATTAATTAATAAAAGAAAATTAAAAAACTTACAAGCTGAATAACTCTAATGAATCCTCGAGGTTCAATTAATACTCGTAAATTCAGGTCCATGTTTACTGAAAAATCATCAACAAAATATAATTAAAGTTTAAATAATCAAATACCTAAGGGAAAAATAATTTCTATCTTGTAAACTATTTAATTAAACTTAACATTTAAAAAAAATTAATTACTGATAATCTATATTACTTATAAAATACAGATTGATATTTTTTTCTGTGTGTGTGTGTGTGTGTGTGTGTGTGTGTGTGTGTGTGTGTGTGTGTGTGCGCGCGCACGTGCGTGAGTATTTGCACATCTGCATCTAAAACTTTATTTAAAATCTAAAAAAGATATTTAGGAATATGATATAGAACTTTGTTCAGTATCAATACGAGTATGTCCCTACATTACCCTTTTTTTTTATTTTATGACAATAAATATCAATCGATGGTGATAAGTGCTAAAGTAAGGAGCAATAGATAACTTACCTGCATTACTATTACTGGATTTTTACAGAATTACTTAATGAAAAGAATTATTACTGATTATGATACAGAATACTGTTCAGCTAATCTTAATAGAATCAGATAATTTACCTGCATTACTATTATTAGATTTTTACAGAATTACTTAGCTAAAAGAATTAATCTGATTATGATATAGGATACTGTTCAGTATCAATATGTGTTTGATCAGTATCTTTATATCATATCTTTTCATTGGATGTTTTGTTTTAAAAGAAATTTTATGTTGAATTTGCAGTTAAATTAAGCCTGTTCTATATCCATAATTACGATTGTGACATATTACATATCTCAAATGAATTTTGTTTATATTTTATCACAAAGAAATTTACTTTAGTTAGTAGGAATGGAAATTTCAAACAACCCTAACACTAGACCAAAGACCACTTCTATGATCTATTGTATACTCCTAACAAGATCATCCCATAAAAAGTCCTGTCTTAACTATTCATTATGATGTAAACTACTATATGTTAATACTCAAGTATTACACTTTGGATTGAAAATAAAAAAATACATGTTCAATATTTTTAAAACAGCTATCCAGTGATACCAAAGTTGACCCCCTCCCCCATCCCCTGGAGGTGGGGTGGGGTAACTTTCAAATCTCAAATGAGAACTTTCATTTTTTATTGCAGATTTGGATTCTCCATAAAAAATTATATTAGTTTGTCCTAGGATTAATGTCATTTTTTCACAGATGGTGCTACAATCAATAAAAATCGAAGAGAGGTTCAAACGTCTGGAAATGGCAGAATAACTCGAGAAATATATCTTGAATTGAAAAATAAAAATACCTGTTCAATATTTTTAAAAAAGCTATCCAGTGATACCAATATTGATCCCTCCCCACCCCCTGGGAGGTAATTTTAAAAAAGTTAAATGGGAATCTCCAGTTTTTATTGCAGAATTAGATTTTACATGTTGGTTTTAATTGAAACAATCTGTTGATTTGTGATAAATGGCATTGAATTTTTTTAAGAAACTACTTTTAGCATTACTTGGGAACAACGACATGGACATAATGGGCAATTGTTTAAAAATATTCTAGACCTCGACCGTGGTCTGAACCACAGTTTTATAAAATTTGCATTGCATAAATGAAGCAGTCTTAGCAGACACGGACCAGATGAGGTCTAGAAAACTGGTTTCTAAACTATATTTCTAGACCAGCCACTAGCCAGGTTTAGAATCTAGACTAAGTCTTCTTGTGCATGCCTTAAATTTTCATAGTTTGTAGAATTTTCCATATTTAATTTGAATTATTATTGAGTGAAATATCATTTAAAAAATATATCAAATGTTTTAAGTGTAATTTAAAATATTCTTCGTTTCTTTACTTCAAACTTCTGCCATATTACTGATGTCACTGATAGAGCCAAGATACTGTTTTGCTGAAAATTTTCAAACTACGGGGGTGCATAGGAACTGTAGTAACAGCCAAGTTTTAGCCATTGACCAGTATAGTCAAGATCTTTGCAATGCTTTTAAAACCATTTTATTTGAACGCCGTCTAGAAGTGGTTTTTGCTTTAAACTGTGGACGATAGAAACTCCATTTAAACAATTGGTCCAATAGGTTTCTGTTCCCTCAAGATTCTTGTTTTACGAAAGTCCCCTCGCCTCTTTCCATCAAGGCAATAATGGCAGAATTCCCTACTTAATTAGATGTTCAAATTGCTAACCTCCAGTTACTTTACAGTGTCCCATTTGAGATTCCAAAGTTACCCCCTCCCAACCCCCAGGGACTGGAGAGAGGGTAACTTTGGAATCACTGGATAACTTTTTTAAAAATATTGAACACGTATTTTTTTTTCGATCCAATGTGTATTTCTCACGTTATTCAACCATTTCCAGACTTTTCGGATACCCTGTACAGAAGGGCTGTCCAACCCGCAGCCCATTGCTGTACTGAATGCGGCCCAACATAAAATTGTAAACTTCTTTGTAACATTGAGATTTTTATGTACTTAATGAAGTTAATGAAGCTTTTATTATTTAAATACCTATTTTCATTTTCTAAAATATTTCTTATTTTAGTGATTAAAACTTCTTGATCTGCTCAATGATTTTTAAAAAATTTCTGAACGAAAAGAAGTCAAAGATTATTAAGTAATGGCATTTTTGCTTATTTGTCATAGTAGATATCATATATTGTACATTATTTATTAAAGTTTTGCTTAACAACTATTTTTGTTTTTATGTTCCTTTCCAATCAGTAAAATTACTAAGAGGCAAGGCCAGTTCCAACAATAGGCTACACCTACACATGTGAAGGGGGACCGGATGGTGAGGAACATGGATCACTGGGCCGCACCAGGAACCCCGAAAAAACTTTTCAGGAGATGCCGGATCCAGGTCCTCCTGCGTGACATGTCAATGCGTTACCATGTGCTCATCCGGCTGCCTAGCAACTGTCGTTGGAATTAATATATTTTGTGTGCAGCCCGAGACAATTTTTTCCTTCAAATGTGGCCCAAGGAAGCCAAAAGGTTGGACACCCCTGCTGTACAGTTTGTTCCAAAAAGATAGTCATCTACTTCGCAGGGGCTGAGCTTACCAGAAGTTGATTGGTTATACAGTCTGTCAGTTCGAACCTGCATAGTGGAAGCTAAAAATGGACGCATCCATTCTGACTAAGAATAGGGGTAGGGTATCTGAACGAGATGGGTTGATTACAGCACTCTGAACTGAAAAAACTAATCACTGCTCACTATTTTGAGCCAGGTAGACTTTCTAGTTACGAATTGAGTAAATAGATAAATGCTCTAATATCAGTTTTTAAATTTTGAATATTGGTAATTATGAGTATGATATTTACAGATTTTTTTTTAAATTCTAATATGCTAATATAAATATGCCGTATGTGTTTGCCACTATATATTTTATATATAAACTATATATAGAGTTTTTTTAAATATTCCTGCGAGGATAAGAATGAAATTTTATTTTTGTAAAAGTGATTTTTTTTAACTTTAAATTGAAAAATGATTTCATATCGAGAATGGCAGCGATGTTTTGTAATGATATAATTAATAAATTATTTCATAAGAATTGATTTTTTAAAATGAAATTTTGTATATACTGAGATTATCATTTATATCTTTACAAATCAAGTTCAATTTTTTAATAATGTTTTGGGTGAAAACAATAAAAATATAAAGTGATAGTTAGTTATATCTTTATTAAAGTAAATAGAACATAATACGTAAATATGTAACAATTGAAATCTGTTATACTTTGTCTTTATACCGAACTTTCAGAAAGACATGGTAGAACAAACTATAAATTTGACTATCGAACACAAATATAAACTCTTATTAGAAAAATTAGTAGAAAACCAAAACAGACATAACAACACAAAATTCATTTTGATGCTCATGTTCAATTTTTATATTTTCTTTTTTAAATCTGACAATTAAGTTGCCATGGAAATAAAATAAATATTGTTCGGTTTTTATCATTTGGTCAATTAACGGATATTAAACACTTTATCAATGAGAATTGAATAAGTTCCTTTGTTTTGAATAAGTATCGAAATCTCTCCTATCCTGGATCCTTGCGTCACTTACTCGCGATCCTATTCGAAAGTATGCTATAATTTATCGATATACGTGTTTTTACTCGGACATACATTGTGGGGACCCTACATAAATATATTAATGCATACGAATTATGTGATAACCAATATATATAAAATTAATAATAATTAAAATAAATTAATTAAAATTACAGTACATAAAAAATAAAAAATAATTTTTCAATGTATAAAAAAAAAAATGCACATCAACCCGGATTCGAACCCACTACCTTCAGATTACGAGCCACGTATTTATCGAGTGCGCCATCTGTGCACCTGGTGATCTGTTATCTTTCCATCGCTTTTAAGCTGAATTATCAAAAGTTCGATTTTTCAAGTGTTAAAAAATACTATTAGAAGGCCATATTCAATGAAAAGCTCGGACACGTATTCACTCATTTTTGATGTATTTTCACCATATGCAAGTGGATCAAAATCGGTGGGGGGTCAGCTGTGTCCTCCCCTTGTAAGATTAAAACTTAAAAATTTATTTTATATATAGGTATATTTCAGTTTAAGATGCTTTGCTAATATGACACTTTTCAATTATAGTGAAACCTGTTAAAATGATCACCTTGATACAGTGACCACCTGGCTAAAGAGACCAAATTTCAAAAGCTGGTTTGTTTCCCATAGGACTATAATTCTATTTTTGTTACATATAGTGACCATCTGTCTAAAGTGTATATTGACCACTCAGTTTTTTAAGATATTTTAATCTGCTAAAGTGACCAAGAAGATTAATTTCATTGGAGAAATTACTGTATTTTCCTTAAAATTTTTTTGTTATGATAAAATAGTCTGTTAAACTAGTATATTAAAAAGTATATTATAATTTACTTTTACAGTAAGTACAGTATACAAATTTACTTTTTATATTTTTACTTTATACAGTATTTTAATTTAAGTTTGACTATGTTAAATGCACTTATACAGGTTAGTATTAGTTGTAATACAGTAAATGCTTGATATAAGACTTTGTTCATCAGAAGGTGATATGTGCTATATGTCATCATTATCGCTTGACTACAAGTTGACGATTTTAATTAATATAAATTTGTAGTTTAAATTAGTCTGTTGTTTCCTTTTAGGGAAGGGAGAGAGATACTGCCCTTGTAAGGATTATCAGAAATTTCATTTTCATTAAGTCAAAAGTTGAAGAACTAGTAAATTGGTTATCTAGTGCTTGGAGAGCATCGTGGGGAGATGGAATGGTGGATGCCATGTTAGTGAATTGTCTACTCTCGTCAACAATGTTTTGTTTGAAGAAAGTTTTAAATTAATATTAAATATATCATCTTTAATTTTATGAGTACACATTATAACAAGGAAGCAAAAGATTAATATTAAAAGAATAAAACAATATAAAAATAAAAGTTTCAGCTCCCCGAGCAGGGAAAGTAATACAGTAACAAAAAATCACTACACTTTTTACTTTGTTACTGTATTACTTTCTCTGCTTGGGGAGCTGAAACTTTTATATTTTTATATTATACTAATGGAGCAGTGTAATATTTTGATAGATATTAAAGAATAAAACAAGTTTTATTATTCAAGAATTTAAGATACAGTTTGCAGATATGCAAATTTAACAAGTACTGTTGGCAATCCGATGTTCAGAGTTCCTTCACTGTCTCTTTGTCAATGTGGTGTTCGTCTTGATGTCTTTTATTGGTAGCTGTGTATGTGGAGTGTTGTACTGACGTTGTTTGTGGACTTTGTATGTGTTAGCAGTCAATGTCAATTGTGTTTTGAAGGAACTGGTTTTTCTGTACTAACATTAATTTAGTAAGTTTTAACTTGTTAAGAAAATTCAGCTTAATAAAAGTTTTTTTTTGGTTATGGATGCAATCTTTCTTTTGTTGCAAGGGGTCAGAATTAAGTCGAAGCTTGGAGGTTGGACTGGACTTCGCATCCTATATAGTTACCACCTGTGAAAAGTGACCAGTCAGATTGATCTGAAAGGGTAGTCACTTTAACAGGTTTCACTATACAGTAGAACCTCTATATTCGGATGCATCTATATTCGTAAAATCCAGTATTCAGAAAAAATTTTTGAAGGAAAATTGTATCGATATTTGCATTTATTGCTATATTTGGAACAATATCAGTAGTCTAAAGTTGCCAGCTAGGGCAACTTTTTTTCGCTTTGCTATCTTTGGGCTACTTTCTAAGTAGTAGTTTTTGCAAATGTGTTGAGAATCCGTCATTTTGTTTTGTGACTCTTGTGGTTTAATCGTTATTTTTTGTGTAGCTTTGCATCTATTATAAGAAATATGATCATGAAGAAAGAAAATCTAAAAGAAAGGCTGTGAGAACCACCATTGAATTAAAACAGGAAGTTATTTTAAAATACGAAAATGGACATCGTATATATACAGTACATACAGTACTGTATTAAATTTTTCATTTTTATTTGTATATATTATTATTATTATATTACAGTATATGATTTCTTGCTTGTACCTGTTATTTTATAAGTTTAATTAAACAGTATTCTGACTTAAAAAAATAGTTTGTGAAAAGTAACTTTTTGGGTCCAGAACGAATTAATCCAGTTTACATTATTTCCTATGGAAAAAAATGATCCAATATTCAGAAAATTCAATATTCAGAACACACTCAGGAACCAATTAATTCTGAATATAATGGTTCTACTGTATATTCATGTTTATTATTTTCAGTACTTGCCTTGCTTGGTACTGAAAATAATAAACATGAATTTTTGAAGGAAGGAATGACACATTAACTGAATCCAATGTGTCAACTGATACATTTTAATTTGAACCTAGATTTGAACCATTTAGGTTTTTTGTACCTGCACTCACTTGTCAGTCTGTTTTTAGGCATAGCATTATTGCACACTTAATAAAAATGGTAGTGTAAATATGTTTTTAGGCTATTTATATGCACTTGCTATCATCTTAAGATAAACCCTCAAGACAATAACAGTAAAAAAATGGGAGAAATTTAAAAACAAGATGACTGCTTCCAGGGAAGAATTGATGAGAATAAACACAATAAATAACAAGAGCAAACCATAGATGACTGATGAAATGTTGCAGATGATGGAACAAAGGAGAATATTCAAAAACAAAGTTGATAATAGTTAAAAGGCATAAACACAAAGATAAGAATGATAATTAGAAAAACAAAAGAAAAATAGTATGAAAATAAAGGCTGGTTTATAGTCCGACTCTAGCGTGGAGTTACAAGGTTGCTAGCCGGCATTGGAGTTTCAAGCTAGTGTCATGGTTTATAGTCAAACTCTAGTCGGCACCAACACCAGCATTAGCGTCAACGCTGGCCTCTGTCGAGAGTTGAAAGTTTTTCTACTTTGGAATTAGGAGTTGAGTGATGCCATACCACAATTCTTTGCGAAGAGCAAACATGGAGTCAAATCATGCAGTCGAGTGCGACTTAGAGAAATTTATCGAGGCCAATAAAGCTCATCCAAACATTTTTGATTTTAAATTTGAATTTATAGAATTTAAATTAACAGATTTGTATTGTTCCTTTTTGATTTATAGCCACTGAAGATGGGGCTTAAGCCATAGTGTTTTTGGAATCTTTAATAAAAGTTCTTTATTAATAAAGCTTTTGTAAAGCATGAATAAACTTATAAAATTTATTAATAAAGCTTTTGTAAAGCATGAATAAACTTATAAAATTACTTACAAAGTTTATTTATTTATAAAAGAATTTTT
>AYEL01063680.1:0-16053 GCA_000484575.1 Olivierus martensii
GTCTCCTAAAAAATAAAATATAAATATTATTATTATTATTATTATTATTTTTTTTTTTTATAAAAATTAAATTTTGTGTTTTTTCACTTGCTAGAGCTGTCAAATTATTCCATTAGTTATATTAAGAAGAAAGTGAAAAGAAAAATAGTAAGATTATAAACATTTAAAAAAGGAAAGTTTTAATGCAATAGACCAGGTAGACTCTACGCTCATTAACCGGCCTGCTTATTAATAATGGATAGAAATGATGCCAAAAAAGGGTGCAAATATATAAGCCCAGATTTAACACAAAATTAACTTTTTTAAGGATCGTTTTATTAAATTTCTCTCTTTTATGATGTGAATGCATTGGACTGCTAAAAAAAAAACAAAAATGTAATTAACATGATAAAATCATCTATTAGTAATTTTTTCGGATTTATAATCCATATATAAAATAATCATTAGAATTAGAAACATTTTTGAAATCCGAACAGCATATAGATGAACATGGCCATTAATGTTCTGATCAAATTTTTTGTTCATAAGATCTCTATATTGCATTTTAAGTTCATATAATAATTTTATACAACTGATGAGGGTAGTAATTGACTGAAAACATTACTGTACATGTTTAATGTATGAATTTTTTAAATTAAATGTTCCTATCAAAGTATTGATTAGAATAATATGAAATTATAACTGATCAAAAAATAAAACATTGTACACAAAGCAGTACAAAAAAGTTTTCTTTAATTAACTTTCAGAATATTAAAATGTTTTTAGTTAATAACTAACCATCATCAGTTATTTATCAAACAAAAGGATGACAGAGTTATAGAAACAAAAATCAAACAAGGTTAAAAAATAAAATAAACATAATGGTTTGGTCTGAAAAGTTTAAGAATAATGATTTATAAAACTGTTCTAAGAATTCAAGATTGAAGTTAAGAATGATTTTATATTTCTGTGGCAGAAACTGGTAAAAAGTTCTTTAATCTACATTGCAAACTTACAGAGTCATCAGAAAAAAAGTCATTTAAAACAAGTTAAAAACTTTACACACATTACAACATCAAAAGAAAAAACATTAAAAATCGCCAGATCTGGCAACAGTAAGGCTGCGCTATTCGTAAGGGCAAGATGTGCAGTAAAAATATCTAAAGGCACTGCGAAGTTTTGAAAAGCAGTCATATTTATCTGTATGAATTTTATTAAATCAAAAAATTACATCGTTCTAATAATTATTAATTAAAAAATGTACACAAATTATATCTTTCCATTTAAGTCAAATCTGCATTATTTAAAATAGTGGACAAGTGTTTATCTTCGGATATTCTCATTTTTTGACTAAATTTCGGTGAAAACGAAACATTAAAATGAACAATTAACAAATAATATTGTTTATTTTAATAGATTTAACCAAACATTTTAGTATTATCTGCGATATTCTTTTAATTTTAAATGCGATATTTTATAGCGGTGTATCGATTATGATGACAACCGAATTTCTGATTACTATAAGCAGAGTTTTCATAATGCATTTTAATATGGATGATTCAGGATCATAGATTTTTGATAACAATAAATGCTTGATAACAATATCCATGATTACAATAAGCGGCTTCTACTGTATATTAATTATATTTGTAAACATGTTAATTTTTTAAATTTAAATATCATTTGAATGTTCTATTATTCTAATTCTGTTCTCTGTTGATGGACAGATGTCCAAAAGTTCTCTATTATATTAAATGATTAAATTGAATGTTAACATAATTGGTTCTTTTAAGCAGTTTAATTCATCCATATCAACCTAGTTTTATTGTAATTAATTGGATTAAATTATTATAATTAAAACCTTTTTCCTGCAAATTTAAATCTATTTTCGAATATCAATGGCATTAATTTTTACAAAATTAATTCATTCAGTATGAACTGTTAATTCTTAATTATATCATTATATAAATCTGTACTTAAGTATAAAATTATTTGTTTATGCAAAGATACATAAAAGGGTATGCTTATGAATCTCTATGCACTAAAACTGTTTCACAAATTATTTATACAAAAAATTTGTATGATAATTATTATTATACAAATTTATCTTATCATATTGTATGAAAACATTTGATTACATTGTTCCTTATCTATAATATGACTTAAAAAGATATCTTTAATAATAATTCTATCTTTTCAAAAACTTCAGATAAAAATCATCAATATATCTATATATTATTTTTATAGGATATTAAAAAATTAAAACTTAAGCATTATTTGTATTATTATTATTATTGTCTTCTAAACAAAGTTAACCACATAACTACTCAAAAAATGCAGAAATTGATATTCTGTAATTTATCCTTAAACAACTTAGTGATTTGAATATGAAATCTAATATATAAATTGCTCTGTTTCTCTAATCATATATATACACTTTGTAAGATAACTAAAATGGCTAACTGTGATTGTTTCCAATTGTTGATTTATGAAACATTATCAAATAACCATTTTCATTATTCTGCTTGATTCAATCAAAATTCTGTTATTCTACAAATATAGTCATTCCTAATACTGTAAATGCATCTCATTTAATGTTAAAGATGCATTCTTGAATATAAGAATATTAATTGGGTTAGCATCAGACAAAATCATTGCAGCATAGTCATAATAAAAATGTGCTCTCGACATCATAATTTATTATTTATAACCAACATATTAGGAATTTATTGGATTATCTAAACAATAGCAAAAATAATAAGCTTGATTCAATAAATGCATTTTTTTAATTATCTGTGAATAATAATGAATAAAGATAAAAGCAAAATTAAATATAGTAAGCTAATGAATTCATCAATACATAATGAAAAATGATCTCAAATATGTTAAAATTGTTAGTGTTGAGAAGAAAGACTTGAGTTACTTAGATGATAGATCAAGCTGTGGTTCACCTTTCAAAGATGGACTAGATTATAGGATATACTTTTTCTTGAAGGGATAAAGAACTGTTTTGAGAGAGAGAGAAGCATTATAGTAAATTAGTACTATATGAGATATATTAAGTAGGAGAAGCAATGCATATAGTCCTTCTTTATGTATAATAAATCCATTTTTTTAAAAATAAATATTAAAACCAAAATATGACTGTTATATTTGATAGCATATAAAGTAAGAGATAAATCCATTTTTTTTAAAATAAATATTAAAACCAAAATATGACTGTTATATTTGATAGCATATAAAGTAAGAGATCTATAGACAAATCTAAGCATAATCAAACCTAAGCAATTATTAGGAATGCCAAAAAATGGGGTATTTAAAACAATATAATTTTTCTTACTTTTTTAATGATAAGCCTAATATATATTGCCTAGAATGTCAATAACTTAAATCTACTACTGAATAGATCAATCAGCTTTGACTAGGCAGAAGAAATAAATTAATTTATTAGAAAATCATCAATCATATTCTAAAATATTTAAAAAATAGTAATTTAAGCAATCATTAATTTAAATATACATCATTATTGTACAGTTTTAAGTTTAAAATAATAGAGATATCATTTTAAAATTTTATTACAAGTATGTTACAATAATAGTTATATATCATGTATTATATAAATAATGAATTATAAAAGATGTGTGTTCCTGGAAGCATTACATAAGTTGACTATATAGAAATTATTATGCAATTATTTCAGTAAAATCTAAAATATTGCATTCTATATATTTTGATATATACTATTATAACTATTGTAAAATGATGAATAATTATAATATATCATGTGCCGTATTACAATTATTTTATGACATAGGATAGTATTAATCACAATACTGTAGTTCATTATCAACAGTAATGTCAATATTGTCACTAATGATTATAGAAATGTTATAACTATTGTTGCAATTCTATTATAGATAATTAACTTTTATATTAAATTATAATAATTTGAATTTCACTTTTTTTTTTTTTACATGAAATCAACTTTATGCAAGTAAGGAATAATTTTATAATTATATAACTATTTAAAAAAAAAGATTTTTAGTCATATATAAACATGTTCTAAAGAGAATACATGTCCTCAACATATGACCACTCATACTTACGATGACAATGTCAATGACAAATTCTATAATTTGGTCAATGTAATTGACATGGGTTCGAGTCCCTGAGCAATGGTGTGATGCATGGAAAGAATCCTTTTTTGTGCTTAATTCTTATAGTTTTTTGATTCTTATGCTTATTGAGATAATGTATAGTATCCTAGTAAACAGTAATAGTGAGAAATCCATAAATTTTTGGCATTTACGACTTACAATGGCAAGGTTAAAAATCAAATTCTGTCATAAGTCAAAGACTGTCTGTATTAGTTATCATCATGGCAAATTTTATTTTATAAATATCATTTACGCTATATAAAGGCACCAGATTTACATAAATTTGAATTATGTAAATTCATCTCTAAAAAATTTTGGCATTCAAAATATTTTTTAAACCATTATTATAATTTAATATTCAATGTATTACTAAAATTTTATAACAGCTTCATTGCAATAATAGTCACAATGCATTAGGTATCATATAAATAATGAACTATTTTATATATACAGTGGATTCCGCTTAATTGGGACATGTCGGGACTAAGCCATTTTGGCCCAATTAAGCGGCTGTCCCAATTAAACGAAGTAATGATAAATTCAAATTTTGATCCAATTAAGTGGCTATCCCAATTAAACGAAGTAATAATAAATTCTAAATCAATTAAGCGGCTGTCCCAATTAAACGAAGTAGTAATAAATTCTAAAAATATGTAATTCGTAGGTAAATAAATAATAGGTAAAAAAATAATACAGGTATCTATTTTAATGCTTTATTAAAATAGGTACCTAATTATTAGCTTTTGTACCTATTTTAATGATTTATTAAAATAGGTACCTAATTATTAGTTAGCAATCTCCTCTGACATAATTCGTAGGTAAATAAATAATAGGTAAAAAATAATAATTAGGTACTCTATTTTAATGATTTATTAAAATAGGTACTACTAATAATTAGGTACCTATTTTAATGATTTATTAAAATAGGTATCCTAATGTAATTAGGTACCTATTTTAATGCTTTATTAAAATAGGTACCTAATTATTAGTTCACCAATCTCCTCTGACGATTTCTTCAACACTGGGCCGCTAATATTCATGCCTCGCCCGCTAACTATAGAAATCTATTGATCTAATGCAGAGGTCGGCAACGCGGTGCCCTGGAAACAATTTTTAAGTGCCCGCCATTCAAATATCTGAAATCTAAATTTTAGATATTTGGACAACAAATGCTCATAGTTGTAATGAATAATTTTAGTAAAAATTCTTTACAATTGCTCACTTTGATTTTATCTTCGCCATTTTAACAATTGTACGAATTGTACAATTAAATTTTTGACGAAAACAGAATCTTAGTGACATCTATATAACATTAGATGACTAGATGAATCAATTTTCGAGTACTAGAGACATCTGATGCCGCATATAATAGAACTATTTTCTGTTCCCACTATCCTCGTATACTCTACCCAGCCACTGCATGCTACGGTGCCTGCCGAACTCCCACATTTCTGAAATATGCCCTTTTATTAAAAATGGTTGCTGACCCCTGATCTAATACTTCTTCGACTTCTGGATCCTTTCCATCATGCTTTCTTTTGAATGTTCCTGGAATTTCTTTCTGTAATGCCCAATCCTCATGCAGTTGATTTTCTTGTTGTAGAAAATGTGCTACGGTAGATTTTGGAACACCAGTTATATCAGGAGTCTACGATAGCTTTGTATTAAATGGCTGGCTTTTTATTTTATCCAGCAAAGCAATTTTACTTGAAAGTGTAAAATCATTTCTTGGCATCTTGGCAAAGATTTAAAAATTTTAAATAAAATCGACACTGTAAATGAATATCGCTAGGTACAGTAATGGTAGACTCTTAAGTAGATGCACAGTTGCCAGACTCACGACGATAAATAACTGATTCTCATCATGCTAATGTTGACGAATATAGTATTGTTATGCATTATTTATCAATGATGATATTTACTTATAATTTTACTAAAGAATGGATGTTCATATTAGTGCGGCGACAGTGTGTTGACAATGTGTATGTAATAAGACGATAAGAAATGACCCACTCCATTGTGTTAGTCTGTATTGTCTTGTAGAAAGGTTTAACCTGAAAAATTACTGGTAAAATAAAATGTTATAATTTTTATATAAGGAACTGTTTAAGAAAGCACACAAGTATCAGTGTACGTAGTGTTGCCATACTTTCGAAAAATCCCTAAAATATATCGAAAATTCCTTTTCTGCTACTGTCCCAATTAAGCGTTTAAATTATGTATAATTTGGTTTCTGTTCTTTGAGATTTGGCCCAAAAAAGCAACAGGCGCTAAAATTCAATTAACCGGTGGCTTGTTCTTTGAGATTTGGCCCAATTACGCGGTTGTCCCAATTAAGCAGAATCTTATATATACAATGGTACCTTAGTTAACCAAACCGTCGTTATCCAAGGCATGATTCCCCATAAGATTTAATTGAAAATTGATTAATTTGTTCCGACTCCTCCCCATAACTATAGTAAATATTAAAAATGCAGATAAAACTTATTTAAAATGTCCCAAAAATATGGAAAATATCATTTATTTATTATATTTGCTACGAAAATGAACATTAAAAAAATGAATTGTTTATGAAAACAGTTTTTAATTATCAATCTTCACCAGATGACAATTGGGCTCACTTAGGAGATTTTTGATAAATGAACCTGTAAACACTGATTAGCAACGTATAGATTCAATGGTTATTATACAAACGAGATTTGATTTTGCCTTTTGATGGCGATTGAAGAGTGACACGCATTCGCAGATTTATTATCTATATGAACTAAAGGATCTCGGACAGATGTTTTTTTCTTCTAATGGGATCTGAAACTGCGATATCACACCATTTGCAATATATATATAACAAACAAACAATAGAATCAGACTTAGTTCGTAGAATTTAAAATAGCAATCGTCTAGAAATCATCATTAAGAAACTAAAAACTAGTGAACTGTTGCATGTCTATTTTTAATTAATTAAATAATTTGTTTTCATTACTATATGTTAATAATCATTTACTTAAATATATGTTTATATGGTTATAATTTTATTAATTTTAATAATGATATTATCGGATTTTATTTTATTGTGATAAAAAAAAACAACAACAATTAACAACTGAGCTAACAAATCATGTGATGCGATGATGAGCTATTTACAGAGCTCTATTTTGTTAGATGTTCACATAATCAGTAGTCATTAACCAAAGCATGCGTCGTTAACCAAGGTACCACCTGTATATATATATACAATATGTCAATATACAATATGTATTGTATATAATATTCATCAAAATATCAGATACAATTACAATACACTAGTCCTTGACTTATGATTAACTTAAACTTATGACAGCAATGCCATCAATAAATTCTGCTATTGGTCAATGCAAGTGGCCTGTGTCCAATTCCCTGGCCCAAATATCTAATACAGTAGTCAGCAACCTGTGGTATGCAGAAGATTTTTTTGTAGCACAGTCTAGAGCAGCGGTGGCCAACCTTTTTGAAAGCAAGTGCACAATGAAAAATTTTTACTGTGCGGTGGGCACATGACCTTTTTTTTTAGGTGGGTAGTAGATAGAATAGAGATATTAGCGTTACAATAATATAATATAATATCATTGTAGTTCATGGTACATAAATGGTAAATAATAAGTGACAAAAATAATAATTTCACATATATAAAATATATAAATATAAAAAAAAGTTATCTTCACAATTTTTCAAAACCATGACTGTAATTTGATACTGCTATTCTTAAACAATCATTCAAATTTTCATCCATTCAACGTGATCTAAACTTATTTTTAATAAATTGCATTGAAGAAAACATGGCTTCACTTAGATAAATCGATCCAAAAAAGATCTTATCGTCAGTGCACAATTTTTTAATATTGGATATTTATATGAATCAACAAATTTCCAAAATGTCTTGTCCATATTCATAGCTTTCAAAGTGACGTCATTTTGTAATTCTTCTTTATAACTGGAAAAAGTATCAAAGAGAGAATCGGCACCAACAAGTAAAGCATTTTTAAATAATTCTCAATTTAATTTCTAATTCTAAATTTTCTATATTTGTTGTATTAAATTTATTTAATTCTGTACTTAAAGGAGTAACGTCACCATTATTCGTAGGATTTTGAAAAAAAATAAAATAAAATCAGTTCCATATCATCAAATTTATTAAATCTTTCATTAAAATCATTACTTAATTTAGTTAGGTAATTAACATATATTCGGAAATCTAACTGATTTTCTAGAAATATTTTTGATATTTGAGGAAAATGTGAACTCCAAAGGATTAATTTACCTTTAAATGTTTTAATAGCACTTACCATATCTACCAAATTTTTATTTTCACCATGAAGTTCAAGATTTAACCGATTTAATTTCTGAGAAATCAGAAGTGAATACCAAGAGACCTATCCATATCAGATTCAAGTTGATTATTAATATTGGTCGATATTGTAGCAGTTCTTCTTTTCATTGTATTATGTGACAATTGTAAATCATTTATTGCACTATTTCAAAGTTTCAAAATACTGATAAATATAAGTATTTATTTGATATCAGCTCAAGTTCAAGATTTAGCTGATTTAATTTCTGAGAAATATCAGCTAAAAAAGCTAAATCACCCAGCCAGTTAGGATTTTCAAGAGTACTATAAATTTCCCTTTTTTGTTCAAGAAATGCTTTTATTTCAACAATCAAATTAAGAAAATGTTCTAATACTTTGCCTTTGCTAAGCAACCTCACTTCTGTATAAGTTAAAAATATGGTCGTTTACTTGATCCTGCTTCAGACATGTTAAGTGGAATTTTTTTTGTTGTTATAAATAAGTATTTGTATTCAAAAATAACTTTAATAAATTTGTAAATTATTGGAAACAACTATTCAACAGATAATACACAGAAAGTTCTTATGTTGTAATTTATAATGTTGTTCAATTTTATATTTTTTTGTTGTTATGTTGCAATTGCACAGAAGTCATACAGCATTTCCCTTTATTTCCACAAAACAATATACTTCTTCCCATTCATTTTGAAAGTTGTAAAAATCGTGGCTGTTTACTTGATCCTGCTTCAGACATGTTAAGTAGAGTTCTCTTTTGTCGTTATAAATAAGCATTTTTACCTAAAAATAACTTTAATAAATTTACGATTATTGGAAACAACTATTCAACAGATAATACACGCAATTCAGTCATTAATATCAATTTACAAGCATAATATACCTTTGCGTCGTCGTCGTACGTACACATTTCAGCATGAATGCAAATGATGCAAACAGAGTCCGCATGAGTTTTTTTCCACACAGCCTCAGGGCATCCGGAGGTTTTTGTACTAAGTCTGAACATGTAAAAAACATTTAGACTACATTTTTTAATTATTATTTATTTTTTATAATTTTGCATTGTATGAACACATTTCAGTACGAATGCGAATGATGCAAACCGAGTCCGCACCAGCCTTTTCCTGCACAGTCTCGGAGAGTGCCAACTGCTGTCGGTAGATCAAAGGTTTTTGTGCTAAATCTGGACATGTTAAAAACATTTAGACTACATTTTTTAGTTATTTATTTATTTTTTATAATTTTGTAAATTACAATTCTCGTTCAGTAGATAGAAACGCTATTTTAGTAGATTTGCAGTAAACTCAAACTAATAAAAAGATGGAAATAAAATTATTATTACTTATTTTAAAATTATTTTCATATGATTAAGAAAAGTTAAAAAATGATATTTTTAAATTAATTTTTTGGAAATCTTGCTCTGGGCGCATAACAGACCAACCGCGGGTGCACTTGCGCCGCGGGAGTGGGGTTGGCCACCACTGTTTTAGAGCAAAGTTCTTAACTGGGGGTATGGGACTCAATCTCTGGATAGAGGATACTGGTATTTATTTTATTTAAACATATTTGGAAGTCATACTGGCAACTAATATAAGGAATGGTGATTATTATTTTGACAGTCAAGTAAAGGGGCTATGGGACCATATTGGACAATCATTGGGGTCTGGAGTCATCAAAATGGTAAGAACCCATTTTAGAGCATTACTCTGATTAAGAATTTCTCCCTCTCTGATATATTCATCATCAAATCTGATTCCATAAAAGAATTTGAATATATTCTACACAATATTTTTTCAGATAACTTAATAATTTCGAATTTTGAAGCTAATGGAAATACACTAGATTTCTTTGTTGAAATGTTTTGTGGATTTTTCAAATATAAAAATTTATTGTAATTTTATTTATTAAAGCAATTTTAAGTCAAAATGTGAACATTTTTAATTAAATAATTAATTTTTACATATTAATTCTAATGTCTAAAATTGGTTTATTAAATTTAAAAACTGGTTGTTGAATTTTGCAAATTTATCCAAAAAACTGGTTTTTAAACTGTTTTTAAAAACCAATAAATCCTAATGCCCAGGATAGGTTTGAGTCCAGTAAAGGGATGAGAAGTTCCTTCGTTGTCAACCCTTTTGCAACATTATTGCTTTCAGTCTCTTTGTGCCCTGGAACCCAAACAAGTTGAACTCTGTTCTTGGTAGCCAGATGACATTTCCATACAAGCTTTGCAGTAAAGCGTTATCAAGTGCTTTTAAAGCAATTTGACTATCTAATAGGATATAAATGTTTATTAACATATCCTCTATCAAGATTAATTTGGACACTATGTAATCCTTAACCATCTCAAGAATATGACTAAGTGACTTGTCCCATTCAAAAGATGAATGCTCCACTTTGTGGGTCCAAAGAATTTTTCTCTTGTAACAATGGAACATATAATAACCCTCTCCAGCACCAGCCTTAATACACAAATGCAAAGGGGGAAATGCCAAAAAGTGGTGGGCAGCTTTCCACTCCATCAATAAAATAATGATCTTATTGATGGAGTGGAAAATTGCCCAGCACATATGGATTATCAAAGTATAAATCTGATGTTTAAAATCAGCTGCAAAATAATCATCCTGTACTTGTTAAATTATCAGAATTCATACAAATTATTTGATCAAAACACTTAGAATCACATCAATTGCATTTAATAAAACTGATTGTGTTATTCCAGTGGTGGGCAAACTGTGGTTCATGAGCCGCATGCAGCTCCCAAAGCTACTCTGTGTGGCTCCCAAGACAATATTGATTATCATTGCCATTTTTCCTAAACTTTTATATTAATAATCTATAATAGTATAAATATGCACCAATATTATATATTTCAATATATAATATTAGTACATAACTATATACAATATATTTCATAAATGATTTAAAGATAAGTAAAAAATAGATATTTTGAAACTTCAGATTTTTAGCACTGGCTAAAAAGATTGTTAACATGAATTTTATCACTATATTTAGATGGTAAAAAATGTTCTGACATTTGATGGCCTGTGTCACTCCCACCAAAATTAATTCCAAAAGTAATTACTAGAGATTAAATATATTCTTCTTTGGTGAATAAGACTACTTTATAATTCTGTTTTTTATTATTTATAAATACAATTTTAAAATTATATTACTGCAGCTCTTGAACATTCAAGAATGTATGAAAAGTATAATATGTGACTCTTATTACCGAAGAACTTGCCCACCCCTGCTCTATTCATTTCCAATGCCATTTGTGAAGTACTTTAAATATAAATGTAAAATATTAATTTATTAACATGAACATTCACAGATACATACTTTTAATAATAGATCTACATACTTCTAATAATAGAATCAAGAAGAAGTATGATACAGGTAGCCTCAACTTATGACCACTCATATTTATGACAGTGATGAAATCCATTAATTCTGTGATTAGCCAATGTAATTCAATAGATTCGAATCCTTGACCCAATGATAGGAAATATGGAAAACATCCATTTTTGTGTCTGATTCTTGTAGTTTTGGGTTTTTTATGTTTATTAAGATAATGTACTACTAACATATAGTGTACTACTAACATTAGAAGTGAGAAATCCATAAATTTTGGGCATTTTTGACTTCGATAGTTCTGACTTATGGCAGTGGTGTTTGAAACCAAACTCTGTCATAAGTTAAGGACTATCAGTATTTGTTAGAAATAAATATGGCAAAATCACTAACAAAGGAAGATCTGAAGTGCAATGATACAACATTACTGTTATGTATTGTATATATTCAATTCTACTTGTGTACTAATTATGGACAATTGTTGCAAATATGGATATTTATTAAAGTTCTTTTGCATATGTTGATTTTGATTTTCTATTATTTAACATTTTTTATTAATATTCTTGTTCAGATTCAGAAATCATGAAAAAGTTTAATGTTCATTTGACATTTTCTGCCAAACAGAAACTTCAATAAAATCATATCATAAAAACTGAAGATTAGAATTTAATACAGATATTTCCAATTTGAAATTCTGAAATTCATAATTTTGTTCATAACAGATGTTCTTAAGGATAGGACTATGAATCACTGTGCCATAAAAAAAAAATGTGTGAGAGGTGATGCCATCTTTCATGGCACAAACAGCACCTTGAAAGCTGATGCCATAACAGTGCATACAGTCATGGATCACTTTTGTGTTTCAGTAAACCATCAAACATTATCAGTGTGAGGTATCTGTGACAATTTATTTTCTGTTATGTTATTTATACAGGTATTCCTCACTTAACAACTGGGTTTCGTTCTTATGACTCGGTCGTAGAACGAATTGGTCAGTAAGCAAAAAACTTGTTCCTATATTAAAATATTGGAAACAAATTTCACATTAAAAATTATATCTTAATTATGCACAAAGTACAGTATTTTTCTTCAGTTTTTGGAACTACGAGTACGGGGAAATTACAAACAAAAGTTGTAAGCGATGGATGCATATGAGCAAAAACCAAATATTCCATTAAAAAAACAGTCTTAAGCTCGGATGTAAGTTTGAGCAGTCGTTAAACAGGTAGGTCATTAAGTGAGGAGTACCTGTATATCATTAAAAATGCTAAAGAGATCTAATAGTGAATTTTTTTTATTTCTTTTCAATTCCACTATGTTCGAAATCCAAAACATGTTTTGTCCCAACCATTTCATATTAAGAATATTCAACCTTTGCTATGATCCTATTAGTCTAAATTGTTTGATAACATATAAATTAAAATTTTAGTAAAAACTCAGCATCAAATTGGTGCTAAAATTCTCAATTATTATTCAATCTTGGCTTATTATTCAATAAAAGTGTTATTTGTTGGAGAGTTATATTCAATAATTATATAGAGTACCAGCTGTTGGGAAGATGCAACATGACAAGATTTTATCTTAGTTCTTTCTTTATCTCCATGTCATAATATCTTAATGTGATAAATTTGGCACTGATCTAAGTGCCTATATTTATTCCAATAATGAAAAAAATTAAAACTTTTTTAAATAACATATTTTAAAATATTATCATGATGCTTATTTAAAATTTTCCTATTAGTGAGAATGATTATGCTCTCAGCTAATAAACATTACTTCGTACACAATCATTTTAACAAAGATGATATTTTGCAATTAATATATTAACTACTTTACAGCATTAATAAGCAGACAAGTATAATTTTTTATAGAACACTTTAATTAAAGAAACGGTTTTGGCTTTTTTGCCATCCTCAACTCTTACAATGTGTTCAATTTGTGGAATAATTAAAATTTTTTATTTTAATGTTGTTTGTTCCACAAATTAAACACATTGTAAGAGTTGAGGATGGCGTAAAAGCCGAAAACGCTTCTCTAATTAAAGTGTTCTATAAAAAATTATACTGGTCTGCTTATTAGTGCTGTAAAGTAGTTAATATATTAGTTACCCGATCGGAACTAATATATTAGTTACATCGATTAAAGCAGTGAATTTTGGATTTGTATTTTGCAATTAAATTTTAACAAGAGAAGTGCCTACTAAAATAAAGTTAACAATAATTTAACAATAGAAACTGTTTCCCTCATATTTTTCCTAATTCAAGCTGCTGTTATAGGACAGTTAAATATTTATTATCAAAAGAATATTTTTCAAAATTATGGAATCATTCAGAACAATAATCTGGATTTATGTAAACTATAGATTATTTTGCTTGAATCTGTTGTAATGTTGTTAGATTTATTGCAATGAGTCTCTTTAAACACTGTAAAATGCTTTTATTAATTTTGTAACCAAGTTTAAGGTTTGGTTGAAATAATTTTTTAATTTGTATTAATAGTTAAATATATTTTCATTGATTTTTTTTTTAGGTCTGATTGTTGGAGCTATTATTCGTTATGCTGGTGAAGATTCAGAAGTAACACATGTTAGAGTAACATCATCATCATCATACAACAATTCTGGAATACCACCAGATAGTCTTTTTTTCCCAATGGAAGTTAATAAACCAGGATCAAAAACACAAAAAGAAAACAAAACTTATGCCTATGTCTTTAGAGGTGAAGTGACAGATATAGAGAGTAAAAAGTTAGATCAAAAGGTAATATCTTAATTGATTTATAAATTACAGAAATTTCATGATTTACACATACACCTTACATAAATTTGTCTTGGTGTAAAATGTTTTGAACTACAAAATATCTTAAAAATCATCTTTATAATTTAGTATACATTGGCATTTTGCAAGTTTACTTGATAGCAATAATGTTACTATCATTAAGCAGCATAATAACTATTACTGTAATGATAGTTAGCTTTACTCTCAGTAGTTAATTCTTGATGATAGAATATTTTAGTTATTATATATCATAATAAATATCATAGTATTTTATATATTGTATTATATGCAAAATATGTGTTATATACATATTCTCCTCGAGTTATGAAAATAACTCATTCATAAATTTTGTTCATAAATTGGGCTTGTTTGTAACTCAGATGTTACTGTTATTTTCCACTAAAAGTACTGAAATAACTTTATATGCTGTGTTTCGTAATAAATATATTTCTCAGTTGGACCAATTAGAAATTTCTTATTTCAGATTTGAATAAAAAGTTCTGATTAAAAAGCAAAGATTTTTTGATGTAATAACTGTCATCTTGAATTAATGTCATAATATAATCACTAATTATGTAATTTTACATTATATTGATTGCTAGAGCATTCTACTATCATATTGTTTAAAATTATTGAAAGGTTTGTGAAATTTGAAAGTGAAATTTCATATTTGTAAATATGAATGATCATAAATTGAATGTTTGAAATTTAAAGAGCGTGTATATCAATTATATCCTATTTCCTGTCTTGTAGATAGATTATTATATATAATATTTTTAATTTTATCGTGAAATTTTATTTATATAATATTTCCAAGAATGCAAGCATTATGTAAATCAGGAAGTATCTATATACCGTATATACTCGAACAAAAGCCGATCTGTGTATAAGCCGACCCCCTCGACTTCAGAGTTTAAAAATTGGTAAAAATGCATAACCCATATAAGCCTACCCCCGACTTTAGCACTTAAAATTCAATAAAAATTTAAAATTGATAAATTACATGATCTTTGATTTTTAGTTACCGATATATTAATGCCTGATAAATTACATGATCTTTGATTTTTAGTTACCAATATATTAATGCCATTTGCCAAAAAATATAAATATATTTTATAAAATTTAAAATATACAGGGTGCACCAGCTAAATCTGGACAAATTTCAAATTGAATTTCCAGCCATATTTTACGTCAGCGCTACAATGCTGCTGACGTTTTAGTAAGCCAGACAGACGATGCGTTTGAGGATAAGTACAAAATAGCTGATCAGTTAAGATCGAGTGCAGAATATAATCGGAGAGCAGCGATAATAGAAGGCCTTAGAGCTGGAATTTCACCATCCCAAATAATTGGGTTTTTAACTTCCCAAATAATTCAGTTTTTTAACTATCCAAGATCGACAGTTTATGATGATGCTGCTAGATATGCGGCTTCAGAGAAGTCTGAAGAAG